>JAUUDZ010421748.1:0-14306 GCA_032361705.1 Panulirus versicolor | reverse complement strand
ACGACCAACAAGCCTGGTGGTGGAGGGAACAAGAAGAGTAACGAGCCTGGTGGTGGAGGGAACAAGACGAGTAACGAGCCTGGTGGTGGAGGGAACAAGACGAGTAAGTATCCCGACCAACTAACTTTGTCCACCCGTAGTTCAGTTTACCAGAAACCAGTTTTTTTTTTAACCAATTTTTTTTTTTTTTTTCCCTCCAGAAGACCCTCTTTGTCAGTGGGTTTAGAAGGGAAAAACTTGTCAGGAAACTTTGACCAAGTGTCGCCTACACAAGGCTTGCTGGCTGGCTGGCAGCGGACCACCGCCTCCGGCTCCCCACGAAACCCAATATATCACTCCGGTGTTTGGGCCGCTGAAATCCGTCTCATGACATTTACATGCGTACCCGGCGAGATGAGAGCGAGTGTTAAGGGAACCCCCCTCCCCTCCCCAAGAAGCTCCAGGCGTGTCAAGGGGAAAGAACTTGAGAGTATGGTGACAACGACAGCAGCACCACCACCACCTTACTGATCTCTTACTGATGGCCACAATGTCTTGCCGATTTCGACGACAGTATATACAAGGTAACGAGTTCAGATGTGTAGGACGGTGGCTTGATGAACCCTTGACTTGGCCATGTGGCAGCAGAGTGACGCAAGGGGATGCCTTACCATGAAAACGAATTTGTTGCATATCATTATAATCATTATTACTATCAACACTTTCTTGCTACTAAGTCGACGGTACTCGTAAACTGTTTGAAAGGCAGCGATTTCTCTGTGCCAACATTTGTGTTTGTCCTTTTTTTTTTTCTTTTCATCTCCAGAGCTATGCAAGACGATAGAAAACCATTAACTGCGAAGCAAGCATAGTGAAAAAAAATACAGAAGTGAATACGGTTTCCAAAACGTTCTGCATCAGAGGTACAGTGAAATATTACATGCAGTAGAAGCTTCTGTGGCTATGACAATGGTACGACTCACAAAGGAAGGAAAGAAGGAAGGAAACAAAGGAATGAAGGAAGGATGGAAGGAAGGGGAAAGTGAACAGAGAAATGAAGGAAGGATGGAAGGAAGGAAGTAAACAAAGAAATGAAGGAAGGAAGTAAACAAAGAAATGAAGGAACGCTTGGTTAGTCAGCGGGCAGCGATCTCTCCGATCAATTCAGTGAAGCCAAAGGCAAAAATACGGTGGAATCCTTCAAACAAGAAGTCATTGAACGCCTCCGAGTTAGGAAGACTTTTAGAAACAATTCGGGACAAAGTACAAATATTCTGAAGAGATAAAGGATATGAGGAATTTAATAATCCATTATATGGACCATAATCATAAGTCTATTATCTCATATGAGAAACAAGAGGGGGGGAAAACTACGGGAAGATGAACACGTACAAACCAATACAGATACATAGAGGATGGACCAAAAGGAACCGGGGAAAGCTAAGGGTCATCAACAAGCAGTCATCGAGAAGGGCGAGATACAAGTGGTTAAAGGTCAAGTACGAGTTGTCAAAGACGCAAAGGTCAGGTACGAGCAGTCAGGTATAGTGGTCAAGCGAGACTATCCTTCACAGCCAAGTGAAGAGCATCAGGTCAGCCAAAGGAAAAAATGGCTTGGGCTGAGGGAGAGGAAGACTCAAGGGTGAACACAGCAAATATTTTAAAAGGATATCAAGGAGGACGTCATTAGGGACACGAGGAAAGAAAACGTTGTCAGATTTAAGCCAAGTGGGAATCGTTAATTATGAATGCGTGTGGGCGAAGGTTTAAAGCGTAAGGAAACGAAACCAGAGACTCTGAAACAGATCATAACAAGCTTAGAATATCTGCCAACATCAGAGTTAGACCGAATGCTGAAGAACTTGTAACACGGGAGACATTAAGGCACACATCAATGATTATATCTACACTGAACAATGAGCCTTATTCAGTCAAGGATGGAAAAAAAAAGAGAAGAATGTTGATTTCGGCAACTGTGAAGAAATTCGACAGAAAGATAACTCCAAGACTAATTGGAAATAATCATAAACTACCTTTTGAAAAACATTGCATGCGCTAGGCCCTGATAAAGCATACTTATTAGAATCTGGTGGTATTTGATAGAATAAAAACAGACCAAGCGAGGAATGAGGAGAATCTACGAGGAAAATAGATATCTACAAGGTAATACGCAAGGGAAAACAGAGAGACACCAAGACACACACCATCACACCACAGCAAGCACACGGGGAATGTATGATGCCGGGAGCCGTAAAGGTGTAAAGTTGTGTACGAATGTAAATCTATAAGTAGAAGGGAGAAGAGATCCGGACTTTCAATTCTGCAACAGTGGGAAATCGAAGCAGATATCAACGGATCCCTTACGACAAAAGTTAACCAGGGAGAATGATCTATATCGCATCTTCCCTTAAGAGATACACGGAGGGGTGGCAAGGGCAGTAAAACAAATGGGAGAAGGATGGAGCTCATGGACCCTATGGAAAAAGACAATCTGATGCTCCAGGAACCAATAGTGGGCGACGGTCCTCTCCCAGATATCTTCCTTGGAAGATATCTGGCACACTCGATCAAATGCCTAAAGAGAATAATGAAGACTAAAGGCACACAACAGGTTCGTGCGGCAGACGGAGGAAGAAAAAGCCCAGTTAAGAGTACAGAAGAGGTTTGATGATGAAGGGATTGCATCAGCTGGAAACTCGGCTGGGAGGCCACGGATCTTCATCAAGCCATAAACTTTCAGATTATCGTGAGGATGACTCTCTGTGCCGACAGCAAGTCAACGAGACGCACCAAGAGTCAGAGGAGCTGATGCACCATTAAAACTTGAACTCGGTGTCACGTGCAACATCCTGGAAATAAATGACGTCACTCCCTCATCCTCCCAGGGAAGGAGATAACAAAGCACTCGAACCAAATACGCTGCCACTGAGAATATAACGCTGGCCACTAAGACGAATCCAAACCTTAGAAGGAGAGACAATGAAGGAGACTATACTGCACAAAGCTAAACGATTAGGAAAACTGGGACACGGAATTCCAGCTAGTAAGCTACAACGTTACTGTGCTATTTCTGGGGTGAGTCGATGACTTACAGGAAGGAATTATACCTAAACAAATGCTTAGTAAACATGAAAAGACAATCTGCAGAGACTCCTCGACGAGTTTCAGGTTTCCCCTAGTTACGAAATTCAGTCAAGCGGATCGCTGTCAAGTGATGTGGATGGGACGCAGTGAAACGAGGCCTGGTTATGAGGATCGAACACTCTAAGGACAAATGACAAGAATCTACGTGTGGGTAGGACAGGGCAAATATGATATCTAAACCTGTTGCCAAAATTAGGAGACTCGTAGAGTAGGTAGAGTCTACGTTACTCAATGCTATGATATTACCTTCTACAACAGACAAATAATAACAGCATATATTAGATCCCAGCTGGAGTATTCTTCACCAGGTGGATCATGCTACTTCAGGGAACATAATGGCTCGCAAGAGAAGGTACAGAACGACAGGTAAGGGAGGTGAGGGAGCTGAGCTACAGGGAGGAAAAAAACAAAAAACAACTGCTCACCTTTCCTCCGTGGAAGGGTGAAGTAGGGAGGAGAGATAAATATCAAACTGTCGAAGTTTTTCAAAATCGACATTACCGACCCCGGACAATTCCTTGAAAGAGGGATGAACATGCAAGTGTAGGACGTAGATAGTAACTAAAAAGGGGCACAAAAAGATGTGAAGGAATACTTTTCCAAAGCGGTGGATTGATGGAACAAGTTAAATGAGGGATCAGTAGCATTAAGAGAGCATCAAACAAAGCAGAAATGATGAGAAAAGAATGGTTAAGACGGCGCCCCGTGAGTGTAACTCTCCCTCCCTGTATGCCAGGTGCATGCACACCCACACACACACACACACACACCCACACCCACAGGGGCTGATCAGTACTCACCAGGCTTTTCTCTCAGGGGTCGAGGTTGAAACACCTGCAGCATGCCGTCCCCAGGGTGCCTGGCCGCTGAACCCACCGCCAGCAGTCGTGACAGGAGGATGTCATTGTCGTCGACACCAGCTTCGTCGTCCAGCTCCTGTGGGGTCAGGACGAAGCAGACGGGAGAACCTTAGTGAGGGGGGGTTATATTACGAAAATGTTCACGGGTAGTAAAACTGCTCCCGTGTAGCTATTGTCAGAAAGTATGGCTATCAAAAGGTTCATGAAGCTGAGGAAGGTGTTTAATCACTCCCGAAGGGAGGTAAACAGTGTTAAAGATTCCTGGAAGTAAAAGGTGAAAGTTTATGAGATTCAAGAGTCTGAAGTGTGCACGGTGTCAAAAAAATATGGTCTGTAAATGACTCGTCGACAAAGACTCCTTGAGAGCTGGCCAGACTCAAAAGATTCCTGAACACCGAGGCCGAGAATATCTCTCCGGCCTATTACCAAGAGCAGTAAACAACGTCAGCAGGATTAAACATGTCCTTATGGATGAATAGTCAAGGCCGTTTTAACACAATGTCGATCACTCTCGGTGATAGGGCATCCGGGTTCCTATAGACGGCGGAAACACTTTTAAGAGCCAAAAAAAAAAAGAAACAAAAAAAAGATCGTGATGAGTTTCAATCTAAGTACCTTCAGTACTACCCGGTACTTGGAGAGGAAATAACTCGTCCCCGTGTGAACTCTGTTCAAGAGAGAAGTTCATGGTGTTGGCAGTTACTGAATCCGACTCGGAGCAGTAGAGGTGAGTAGCGAGAAGAGTTGGTCCCTCTAGCAGTGCAAGGACTCGACCACGCCTGCCATCACGCCCTTTGACCTCTCCTGTTCCCTTGCCGGCCGCTTCCACCGGCCGGAACCATAGGTCATAGGAGGAGCAATACTGTGGCGTTGTGTGTGCGTTTAATGCAAGGCGAGTGTACAGTGAACGGATGGTACGTGTTAGGTGTCTGCGTTATGGTAGTAGCATTGTTTGTGGCGTTGCTGTGATGGGTGATGTCCAGAGTTTCATCTGTTGTGAGACTCTCGTGTTTGTCTAGGGAGTGTGGCTTCTAATGGGTGTATGTCCGGTGGAACGGAGTTTAAAAGTGCGTTGGGATGGCGGTTGCTCAGAGCTTGTCCGGTTAATTCAGTGTGTACGCGTTTCGTCAGTGTGATATTTGTCGGGAGTGGAGGGATATGAGTAGAGGCTGCTGAAGTGTGAGACATGGGTAAGTTATTTTTTTATTCGTATTTAGGAATTGGTGGCTAGTAAGAGCGCGGTTTGGGTGGAAAGGGTCTGGCACTGTTCCACAGAACTGAGAGCTAAGCATATCGAGCTGGGTTTGTATGGGGAGGATCTCCGTTTCACCGTGTGGGTGTTGAGTGGTTATGGTTGCTAGGCAGCCAGTCACTGTTCGTGGTTTGCAGATCTGTTATGTATGCTTCTGAAAGGGTGGAACACCAAGCAGGTGAGGCGTAGTTTAGAGTGGAGCGGATTAGTTGTTTGAAGAGGATGCAAGGGGATTCTTTGTCTTTTCCAAATCTAATGCCAGGATGTGTTATGAAGGCGTTTCATTTTTGTATTGCTTGTATGTGACACCTGAAATTGTGGGAGTGAATGTCCATTAAAGGTGACTTAGAGGTTGTGAGCTAGTTTCGTGTCTGTCTAGGGTCGCCTGTTGTTACACTGTGAGTGAAAAGTCGCCTTTGACGAGGCTGTATCTTCGTCGGTTGACGAGACAGAGTAGAGTCTCGTCGAAGAACTTCTTGCTCCAAAGGAGTCTATCATTTCCATGCTTCTGATTGTAGCGCTGCTTCGATGCTGAAGGAGCCCTATGATTTTAACTGATTAATCAAACAACGATGTGTCCTGTGTCTCCAAGTGTCCTCTACTGTCTTGAATCCAGCACCTCCAAGTGTTCTTTATTTCCATGTTTCCTGTCTCCAAGTGTCCTCTACCTCCATGTGTCCTGTGCTTCAAAATGCATAGTTCTGACCTTCTTATGGCCTCTAGTAATGTTCTTCGTATTCCATCCCCTCTGGGAGGCCCTTGCGAAGTAGCTCAAAATCATTTTGTTGTTAAACAAAATATATTCAAACAACTAAAGTCTTAAAAGCTTATTATGGCCCGAGGGACACTCCACAGAGACACG
Organism: Panulirus versicolor; assembly: GCA_032361705.1. Classification (NCBI taxonomy): domain Eukaryota; kingdom Metazoa; phylum Arthropoda; class Malacostraca; order Decapoda; family Palinuridae; genus Panulirus; species Panulirus versicolor. The sequence goes on along the minus strand of JAUUDZ010421748.1, from coordinate 8,209 downwards.
TAAATTCCGCGCTGCATCGTAATTCTCTGAATGTTGACAAAAGGAGACATGTTTCGAGGGCAGATCATACAAACATTACAGGCCTCAGTGATGTTCTCACCTGTGGAAACTGGTATGGAGAGGGAAGTTATGAAGAACAAAGATGAGAAATCAATAAGACGCAAAGAGATTGATGAGGAAACAAGAGGTGGAACGTAAAGAAATGGACAGAGAAGATTTGTTTGTGGCGACGGTAAAGGAGAACCCACCTCGTCGGCTCGGTCCTCATCACCATTCTGAGGGTTGTCGAAGGCGAAGTTGTTTTCGCTGTTGAAGAACGGGCCGGGTTTCTTCACGTCCACTCGCTCTGGCCGCTGGAAGTTCCGTTCCGCCTGCGGCAAGAGGTCGCCGTAGTCCATACCTGCGGCAAAGACAACAGCCTGAGGTGGGTTTGTGGGGTGGGGAGATGGTGGTGATGATGATGGAAGAGACTCTTACGGTGGGAAGGGAAGGTGATGAAGGTGGAATGGTAGGGGAGGGGAAGGTCGTGAGGATGGAATGGTAGGTGGGGTGCTCTGGGTGGGAAGAGAGGCAGCGAGGATGGAATGGTAGGAAGGGCTCTCTTGGTGGGAGGGAAGGCAGTGATGATGGGACGGAAGATTAGGTTGCTCTTTGAAGGAAGGATGATAGATGTGGAATGGCAGGCGAAGCGCCTATGGTAGGAGGGAGGAGAAAGCCCACAATATGCGAGATGGAGGGAGGGGGCAACATTTTAATGAGGACAGATGGTTGTTATCATCAGCCTACAATGGTCCATATACGATCGTTAACTCTGCATTTCAGTATCACCGGAGCCTGTAGTCTGGTGAGGGGTAGTAAAACACAACACACATACACACTCGAGACAAGCCACACCTCCAAACATTAAGCCGATCATCATGTCACTACCACCGCCTGTGTCGGCCACCGTCATCCGCCTGTACATACCCATAACACTCATATCTTTCCCAGGAAGAACTACGGCACACTTGAGGATCAGGTGAGCCAGGGGAGTAACAGCTCGGCCCACTTGCTCAACATGATGGTTTGTTGAATTATCTATCAGTCATTTCAGATGATGTATGACCTTTAAACCTGCATTCGGAGCGTTCACTTCCCACCAGCCTTGCCTCAGTCACCTACACGACAGTATCGTATGAGCTGTCAATATTTCGAGCCTAAGTTTATAGAGTGAAACTCCCTAGGGTGTGTAGGGGTAGCAAGTGACGCCCCTGAAGCATAGGATAAACACGGGTGTAATGAACGGCCTTGGGTTCCCGCCACGTTTACCAACGGGATGGGTGTTACAGAGTCCATGACGCTGCAGGAGGATAAGTGGAGGGTCACCGATGCGCAGCGGGAGTCTCATTAAAATCTTTTTCACGGGGAAGAACAAGAAGCAGGTGTGGGGAGAGGTGCTGTTGTGACCGCCCAGGGCGTGGCAACATTTTCGCAGCCGACCTTATTCGCGTCGGTGCCGCCGTGAGGGACGTAATGCCGTTGCAGCTCGACAGGACAACAATAGTCATGTATGATCAAGATCATGTGAGTCACATGTGTGTAACGCTACTCTCCTCACTTACTGCCATTGTTAACTCCTCCGCCAGCACCTGTTCCCCAGCTCGCTTTCCTCACCTGCTCCACCCACCTCCTTCTCCTCCTACTCTGCTATCCTCACCTGCCCCTCTCACCTCTTCCTCCTCCTACTCTGCTCTCCTCACCTGCCCCTCTCATCTCCTCCTGCGTTATACCTGCTTAACTTTCACTCCACCTTTTTCTCTCCCTCCTCCCTAACTCAATTGTTTATCCTCCCTGCCTAACTCGCCTCCCCTTCCCTGCCCAACTCACATACTTCCATCCCTGCTACCCCTCACCCCTTCATCTTCCGCCATGTAGTTCCTCCTCTCCCTGCTTCCCTGCTTTATCTGCTTCTCCCCCTAACGCATCACCTACTTGATTCCCTGTTTTACCACACCTGCTCCGCTCCATAGATCGATCTTCTGTCGGTCTCTCACGGCCTTTACTTACCTGTTCCCGTCTCCTACATCCCTCTCTGTCTCTCCTACATCCCTCTGTCTCTCATACGTTCCTTTTACTGCCACCCTTATCCACTCTTACCTCTCCCTCCCTCCCTCACTTGTTTCCTTTCCCAAACCTCCCTCCCTTAACTTGAAAATTTTCTTCCGCCAACGATAAAAGTCTGAACTTAAAACATATGAACCACCATTATCATTATTATTAATCATAATCATAATTCTATGATCATTAGCATCACCATTATCAATTACTAGTATTACTGTATTACTGATATCATTATTACTGTAATAAAATTTTATTATGATTATCATCATCATTATCATTATCATTATAATCATTATCTTATCAATATTATTGATATCTATCCCTGGGGAAGGGAGATAATACCACCCACATATATCTTGATTATCTTAGAGGGCAACTAAGAAGGTTAGGGAGCGAGAGGTGCTGGAAATGCTCCCCTTCTGTATTATCACTTTCCACATGGAGGAGCAGGAGGAGCCAAATGAGGATTTTGCCTAAAAGACTATCATCTCCTGATGCTACCTTACTAACGTGGGAAACGGCGAACAGGTATGAAAGAATGTATGGATGATATTAATGATAATGACAATAATAAACCATTATATTCCCAAACGACCTATGGAATCTCTTGAAACCTTGTCTGTGAGGAAGTAAGCAATATATACTGTGCACTTGTAAGTACAGGTTCTGAGGATGTCTTGTTTCCCCTCAGTCATAACCCAAGTGGTGTCGAAGGTTGTAACAACACTGGGTTCTAACAAGTTAGGTAAATGGAACTACATTATTCTAGTTATGTGGACACTTTACCTCTGATGCATAAATACAAGATAATGTCTTTTGAAAACTCATGGATAATGATGATCTGCTGATAAGAACTAGTTAAGGTGAGTCCAGATAGCACTCACTGATAAGGAAATGATGGATGTATATATAGAACAATAAACCAAGATATCAATGCTGTATTACAACGATACCAAACTAATGATAATTTAGTTCAGGGCACAGCGAAGGAGATACGTTTCGAACAGCCAGATCTGGTGTTCAGTATTGACCTAAGGATATTCAGTATGTTAAAAAGGATGTGCTAGAGCAGAAGGAAAGGCGTTCTGGCTGGAACATGATCGATCTCAGGGACGTTTGCACGAACATCTGGTCAACTTTTAAAGTCAGCTCCTGCAACATTAGGATCATTCACTCAAAAGAATTAAGTCTGGGCTGTCCAGCTAGGGTCTTTGTTCTCTTTAACCATGAAAGTGAGGGTAAAATTATTCATGTATTTGAGTCAGTGTAAAGGATACTCCACTGTCTATACAGGGGCTGAGTGCGAGTATGGAGGAGGAGGAGGAGGGAGGAGGGATAGCGGGTGGGGAGAGGGCACTTGCAATTCGTCTCGTAACTCACTTGCCGGCCGTAACAACAGGCTGTAGCGAGGCCTTAAGGCTAACGCCCCAGACACTAATGTAATAAATTATGTGGACAGCCCCTGCAAGTATGTGGCACACGACTCGCCTGTTTCATCGGAGGGGACCGTCAACTCTAGGACAGTATTCCAAAGGCTTTATGCTGTTTTCAGCAAGTTTATGCTCTTTCCAGCGCGGCATTCAGGGAGCAAAATTATCGCCACCTCAGTCATTTACTTTTCTGTACGCTCGAGAAATTAAAGTTAGCGACTCACTCTGGTCTGTGTCCAGGAGGAAACCCCTCAGTGTAGATGAAGTATTTGGCTTGTCACTGCCAAAGTCTATGTTTGACACAGACCCTCAGGTCTTCACCAGTCAATTCATGATATGGTTGTGCACCACCGTCTGGGTACATGGAGCCGCCTTCTTTTCCCACAAGACCCCTTTTGCAAGAATGAGAGGCTTTTCATAATTTCGTTTCTAAGGCAAGTACTGAACTGTCCAGGGAAAAGTTTGACAATGCACGATGATTAGTTCTTTTTGGGGGGTAGTTCAGCACCCGGATCATCATGGTCCAGCAGCCTTTAGTAAGCAAAGACAGGAAGCATAAAATTTAGACACTGACCGAATGGTGAGAGAATATGGGTAAAGTGATAAAAGAAATATTGAAAACATATAAGTCAATGCAATCTTGTACTGAAAGGAGGAGGAGGAGGAGGAGGATAATAACCTGGCCAGTTTAATTCTTTCCTTCGCTTTTAAATCTTTTTTTTTTTTTTTTGATTCAGTCTTTCCTTCTGTTACACATTCAGACTTACCAGCAGACTCTTCATCCTTTTTAACAAACTTCTGGGGTAAAGGTAAGAGTTGGTCTTCGCCCAAATGTACCTCATCATACTGGTCATAGTTACCATAATCATCTCGTAGGTCATAGTCCTGGAAGTTCTCTTCATACTCCCTGAGGCTGTCCATCTCTGGCTCAGACCTACAAGAAACATGGATGTGACTCACACTGATGGAATAACACACACACACACACTCACACTCTATATGACACACATGATTATCACATTGTTTACAGTCCGTCTAGGGTTGCCCTGGATGGGAATATATATATATATATATATATATATATATATATATATATGAAGGAAATGGATTGACAAGGACAATGCAGAAACCTAATACACTAAGCCTGCTGTCCCTCCGATATTGAAAGATGGTGAATCAACTTGCACAATAAAATCATCTTTTCTTTCCCCCTTACATTCACTTTTATTTCCTCATCATTACCTTCTTTATTGTATTTACATATTGATGCAAAACCCATTATTTTCAATGATCTATCTGATACAGGAAGCAGGACTGTATCTGCTTCACTTATGTGAGAGACAAGCCAAATTTCATACATTTCTTGTTAAATATCTGCAACAGTAATGTTGGGGTTTGTCACGCTGGGGTGTGGCAATGGTCAACAACGAATATGCCTAATGAGATACTGTGTTAATCCTCATTACAATATGAGGAGGTAAAAACTGGGGAAAAACACACAAAAATACTTTACAAGAAATTTTTTTGCCAATAATGGACGTCAGCAAATGAAGCCTCTTCTTCCTTCGTTCCTGGCCATACCTCGCTAGCGCGGGAAACGATGAACAAATATGAAACATTTAACAGTGTGATTCGGTATTTCCCTGGTACAAATATTGCTTGTATTAACATAGAAAGAAACAGTGAAAAGGGCTATGAGGAGCTTTCCCTTTAACTGGCTTAATACCCACAATTGGCGAAGATGTTCAATTTGTCACTGCTAAAGGATGAAGGTGTTTTCGAACGGAATAAATTTTGTCACTGTTAAAGGATGAAGCTGTTTTCGAACGGAATAAATTTTGCCACTGCGTTCGTGGGGTATTCCACAGGCAAATAAGGCCGCGACCTTTTGATAGGAATGGGGCTTTGTCCACTTAAAAGGCCTCACGGTAAAAACAGCAAGGCGTTCTACGCACAAGACTACATCGGCTGGTTACAGATCGTAGTGTCAATACAATAACATCATAACATCAGCGTCTTGAAACATGAAGGCTATCCCTCTGTATACTTATATCTTTTCAGGTATCTTATAAAAAGGGGGGCAACATAATGGTATACTTCTTAACACTTCGGGCTAACAAGAGGCTATACGGTTCTCAGTGTCTGAACACTCAAGGGCGATGCCCATGTGTCATAGAATTCGGCAAATTGACTTGGTTTTTCAACAATTTGAAGCAGTCATCACTTCCTTGAAAAACAATATTATAGTAGGGAAATGTGACAAACGTGTGAACCGAATGACGGTTGCCTAAGCAATGTGTATGTGAAAAAAAAAAGAACGTAGACATATTATGGTGGCGAAAAATAAATTTGAAACAAATATAAAAACTTGAGATAATGCTCATCAGCCTTTGAAAGACACTGTATGGTTCGAGTGTGCGCAACGCAAAATGAAAAAACAAAACAAAACAGGAGAGAGAAAAGTAATCCTTACACGATGAAAGAACTTTTTTGTTCAGTGTATTCCATGCACGAATCCTGTATTTCCTGTGGCACTGGTACTTTGGCCAATGTCTTTTATGATAATGTTTCTTTTTTCAGTCAAGATCCATCTGGGATGAGCAGGTGTAACAACAGATAACTACAATGTTTTCTGATGCTACGAGATACATTTGACAACCACATCCTACGAGTGATGTTAACAGGGAACGCGACTGGGGCTTGTATATCTTGGCAAGCGACCGACCTACTGGCAGTGGATACCTATATACTTAATCAACAATACTCTAAAAAAAAAATTATACAAGATCAAGACTTCCAAGCCTAGTGGAAAGATGAGGGCTACCTAAACTAGTGGAAAGGTGTGGTCTGAGCAGAGTTTTGCGCCTCCCCAATCGCTACTCACATTTCTTCCAGTGCCGATAATCTTGGGGAATTACGAGGCAATTGGTTTGCAGATTCTTCAAGCAGCAGGCGATCTAGAGGTACATCCCTGACATTAGATGCAAAAGGCTGTTCGCTCTGCATGAGGAAGCGGTCGATAGAGTTCTCCTGTCCCATGGTGTCGGGAAGGTAAGCTTCCTGAGGAACGTACTGGCGAGAGGCCCAAGCCATGTTCCTCAGGCTGTCTGGGAGGTTCCTCATATCCTCGCGGCGGCTGCCAAAGTTAGTAGAGGGTATCCTCAAGTTCTCATATACCCCGGGCATGTTATAAAGATCTTCAAGGGAGTTCTGCAGGCCCCCGAGTACAAGACGTGGATCTTCCGGCACATCTGACCAGTCTGATGCCTCTCTTGGTAAGGAATCCAGTAAACCTTTCTGCAGGAGGATGGATAAGACGCCATTACTATCAAACAGTGGGAACTTGGTAACTCACATAAAAAAAGAAAAAGAAATGACGACTGATCTGACAACTCAAGCGAGGTGTTGTAACCATGTCTCAGACTCTTGTGAAAAGCAGAGACTGATCATATTTCTCAAGGAAACAAAAACTCTCAATATCGCACTGTCTTTGCCCTCTCCAAAAACAGGTCGAGTTATAAGGAGCATTCAACAGAATAATGGATCACACACACACTGGGTATGTAAGGTGGATTTGTTATCTTGGAAAAGAATTACTACCTCTATGGAACTATTTTCCCATTCAACTCTGTTGTCAATGCAGAGAATGGCCCTAAAGATTCAAAACTGTTGGTTATCCCTGTTTACATTATGGAGATAACGTCCTAACAGCTGAAATTATATATTTTGCCTATACATGTTCTTTAAATGATAATGCTGTAATGCTCCTCGTTTTAGCACCTGACGAAAGGTTAGGAAGAATGGACAAGAAAATGCAATACAAAGCCATGAGAATCATTCTCGGATGTACCAAAAGAACTGAAATTAGGGCTTTTATTACCAAAAATCAATCTTTGTACCATATATTCAGATAACTCCATACCTATACATACATTAAAGCCTTCTACACATTTTCTTTCCTCAAAGGGAAACAAACATCCGTTTAAATAGAGTCCTAAAACTGCTATTGAAATAAGAGGGTTAAGATGTTCATGTACTTTATCATGTGATAAAGCAGTAAGCACCACCCGCCACTACCTTGTCCTACAGGATATCACTCCTTTTGATATCATGGCTTCCTTCCTCCCCACTCCCCTCCTCGGTGTCACGCCTCAAGTCATGACCCGAGTCGAGGCTGTGACTGAAACACGATTCCCTGAGGTACACTGACCTCCTTATCAAAGGAACACCATCGCAATTTATACGAATCATATATGAATCCCTACATCGAACAACTGAAGCAGCCAGAAGCACTGTTATTATACCATACATTGATGGTTCCTAGATCGAGAAAGGGAGGAATCAGGATCCATCCACTAAAGTGAAGTGTTTGATGTTCTAACTACCCTGAAATCTGTTCAGGTCGCTAAAGAAGACGATCTGAATATACGTAAGAAATTTTCTATTGACGTTAACAGTGTTAAACTCCACCCACTATTATCATCATAGGCTCGTAAAAGTGATCGAAATAAGATTGTAATCTACTCTGGTCTCCTTTACATGTTAGGCTTTGAATGCATACCAGGACTGATGAATTAGCTATGTTTTATGCTTCTTAAAGCAGATGTAACTACAGTTTCGGTCTATTTGCACGTGGTATGAAACCAGGGGAATTCCGATAACACACACGCATATATATA
>JAUUDZ010421727.1:0-14309 GCA_032361705.1 Panulirus versicolor | reverse complement strand
TGTGTGTGTGTGTGTGGGTGGGTGGGTGTGTGGCTGCTGCAGGAGTCAACACACACTGTACTACTACCACTGAGAAGACACTGAGGGTCATTTCCCCAGTCTGTCATTAGGCTCACATTCCTTGAAATTGCCCGACTGCCCACCTGCCTTGGGCAAGGCAGGTGACCTGACCCACATACGGAATGAAAGGATAATTGTCATGTCTTTCCCCCCGACCCCCGAGCCTCAAGCCTCTTTTGAAATACCTGGATTTACTTCCTGACAAATCTGGATTGGTCGTCACAACCTTCACAACAGGGTATATGGTTGCATAAAATCCTGCGGTGAGCACTATGCGCTAGTCATGCCTTTTGGCATAATAGTAGGAGCAATAGATAGAACTAGTAGGTAGGAACATTAGACAGGAACGTTGGGTAGAAGTAGTAGGTAAAAACATTCAAGTGTAAGGATTAGGTTGAAGTAGCTTGTTGGAATATTACGTGGAAGTTATTGGTAGGAACATCAGGTAGGAGCTTCTGGAAATACTTTGCTAGAGTTGTCCTCTGTTAGTGGCCTGTTAAAGGGCTAAGAAGCAGCACTGGGATTCAGTTGTGGACACTCTTTTGCCTAGGCTTTCCCCTTGAGGGAGTTCCCGAAGGGAACAGATCTCAGAGATATTGATAGGTAGAATACTGATTTGTTATTAGGTTGTAGCACCCCCAGTGTCAGGGTTGCTTTGGTTAGTTTGCTTATTTTCAGAAATAAGTCTCTTCATAAATGAAAGATACTCTCTGTGTTATTTCCACATGATAGTACAGTTATTATTTTGATGATACATTTTGGAGGTTTAAAGGATTCATGTTAAGCATATGTCTCTGAACTAGTTGACATAATACTTTTTTAAGTGAGATTTATAAATTTGTGCTGATGTACTATTTTTGATAACATTCCTTCTTCTTATAACATATTCAGGGGAACATACGGGACCAATCTGGTGTATGAAGTTCAGTGGTTGTGGTCGGTTATTGGCCACAGCTGGACAGGACCATGTACTACGAGTTTGGGTTCTCAAGCAGGCATTCAACTACTTCCTTGATATACGTACAAAGTGTAATGCAGATATCAAGGTGAGAAATCTTTTTACAGTCTGTTTGATTAATGGTGCATATCAGTTTTGACAGTTATGTCTTTAATATCACAATTTCTATCTGTATGGTTTAGCCATATTAAACCTCTTAGAGACATATCATTCATTCTAGCCTTGTTCTGTTCATCCACCTCTTATGGTAGAGACCTTTTTGTGTTATATTGAAATATGGACTGACAGGATCAATATAAAATTTTCACCTGACCCTTCTTTGATCTTTTGATAACTGACACTCAGTATAACTCCTTTATATTAAAATCTATCTCTGGAAATTTTTTTTTATAACATATGACTGGCATGGCAGTAAATTTTGGCTTGTTTATTTACCTCTTGTTGATTCTTCTCATTTAATCACTGTTGTATAAAAAATGAAATTTCTTTTAGGTTTCTCCAACGCCATCTCAAGAATCACTCGTGTCTCAGCACTCAGGACAGTCAGGAGAAGACCCTGGTTCCCTTGATCCCAATGATGATGGTAGTGCACCCTTCATGCCCAAACCATTCTGTGTTTATACTGGTCACTCAGCTGACATGCTTGATATCTCTTGGTCTAAGGTTAGTTATGTACTCATTAACCATTCACATCAGATTGTACCATTATAATTTATATATCCAATCAAGTATTTCCACTGTATTCCACCGAATAAACTTTTAACAATAAAGATTCAGAGATCAGTTTGATTATTTTTAAGCCATGTTAATGAATAACATACTGAAACTATCATTCTTGAATTAATGAACAAAATTATTAAAGATATTGGAAGAAGGGTAATAGTGTTTGGAAAAACAAGAAAATGAATGGGAACATCATTGAAAGGGGCAAATGGGGAAGCAGTAACAGGCAGAGATTGAGGTGAAGAGGAGATGGAGTGAGCACTTTGAAGGATTGTTTAGTGTGTTTGACGATAGGGTAGCAGATGGGTGATGCTTGGGTCAGGTAGAGTGTGTGTAAGAATACTTCGAGAAATAGATAGATTTAAGTGTAGCATTAATGAAACTGGAAAAAGTATATGACAGGGTTGATAAAGATGTTTTTTGGAAGTTATTATAAATGTATGGTGTGAGTGGAAAGCTAATACAAGTTAAGTATCCCTTATCCGAAATGCCTGAGACCAGAAGTGTTTCGGATTTTGGAATATTTGCCTATACATAATGAGATATGTGGAAAACAGGATGGTATGGAAACAAATGGGTTAGAGCTGAGACATACCTCAACGTTTCGACTGTTCAGCAGTCTTCCACAGGATATACTGATTCCAGCATTCAGTGGGACTGTGTTCCCCAGCAGGTGATGGTCACCCGGTTGAGCGCCTTGGCGTATTGCTTTCTGATTGGATTGTTTGTCCTGCTGCCTCCACCTGTTCACAGCGATCTCCGCTGCCTGATGTGACCAGCAGATGAACCCATACCTTGTGTTAATGTTGTTCTTAATCCCTCCCTATGGGTAAGCTTCACACTATCACTTGCCCTGGCTTTGACTTTTTAATGATATTGTGAGAGCTTATCTAGAGGAAGATATTAAGAACAACATTAACACAAGGTCTGGGTTTATCTGTTTATTCACATCAGGTAGTGGAGGTTGCTGTGAATGGATGAAGGCAGCAGGACAAGTGATCCAATCAGAGAGCAACCTGCCAAGACGTCCGACCAGGTGACCATCACTTGCTAGGGAACACAGTTCCGCTGAATGCTGGAATCAGTATCTCCAGAGGAAGACCTATGAAAGGTCGTAACGTTAAGGTATGTTTCAGCTCTAACCAGTTTATTTCCATACCATCCTGTTTTCCACTTTTGTCATAATGGATGATAGATAATGAGATATCTTGGGAATGGGACCCAAGTCTAAACACAAAATCCAACTATGTTTCATATACAATGGAACCATCAGGAGGCTAAGGTGTCACAATGTCAGCTGCCCATGTGGGTAATCTATGGTTGTTTAGCATCACCTTCATTCCTGACTCTGAATTTATATGCTACTGATAAGCAATCATTTTCTTACACTTATTCATACAGAGCAGAAAATAAGCAAAAAACACAGAGTAATGCATGTAGGTCTGGTGGTGATCATGGTTTATAACAAGCTGGTGCCAACAGAGTGTCAGAGCCCAGCATGGGTAAGTGAGGTCAGGTATGGAATTTTCCACTTGTAATGTCATGTTGCCACTCAAAAAGTTTTGGATTTTGGAGCATTTCGGATTTTATATTTTTGGATAATGGATGCTCAACCTGTTGTAGTTGTGAGGAGTTTTTATCAAGAGAGTAGGATGTGTGTGCAGGTAGGTAGAGAAGAGGATGAGTGTTTGCAGGTGAAGGTGGGTCTGCAGCAGGGACATGTGATGTCACCATGGTTGGTTTAACCTGTTTATGGATGGAATGGTGAGGCTCATGGAGAGAGGGGGAGGTGTACGGTGTGTTTGGGTTGGGAAGGTCTAGGAGGTGAGTCAGTTGTTGTTTGCTGATGACATGGTGCTCGTGGTAGATTCAAGTGAGAAAGTGCAGAAGCTGGTGTCTGAATTTGGAAGTGTGTGTAAATGGAGAAAGTTTAGAGTAAATGTGAAAAAAGGCAAGGTTATTAGATTTAGCAGTGGAGAGAGAGAGAGAGAGAGAGAGAGAGAGAGAGAGAGAGAGGTTTGTTGGGGTGTGAGTTTGAAATGGAAGATACTTGGAGAAAGTGAAGAATGTTTACATACCTGGAACTGGATATGGCAGTGAATGGAACCATGGAAGGTGAAGTGAGTCATTTTTGTAGACATATATATGATTGTTTGGTACTTTTGTGAGGTGCTTATACATACATATTTTTTTATGTGTTTGATATGATGTTCAAACCTGTTGCAGCAAACTTTGTTTGCACCTCCTGCTGTGTATGAAGAAAACTAATGATCATGTATTTAGCATTTGTTGTGAAAGGGTTAAAGATTTACCTCCAAGATCTTTTTTGTTAAATTTTTTTGGTTTAACATGTGTGGTCAGTAATTAGTTTTGAAAGTCAGCAGAGACAGAAAGTATAGCAAATTCAAATATGTAATATTTCTTGTAATTTTAATTTCTTTCATAATCACATTTCAGAATTACTTCTTATTAACGTCATCCATGGACAAAACAGTTCGACTGTGGCACATAAGTCGAAAGGAGTGCCTATGTATTTTTCAGCACATGGATTTTGTCACAGCTATTGCTTTTCACCCAAAGGTGAGAGTGAGGTTATCAATGTTTTCTAAGTGGAAAATTTAAGTTATTCTGAAAATGTATTTTAATCAGGTGAAAGGTGGGCAGGTTAGAAAGAGTACTCAGTGTTAGGTTAAAGAAGTGAAGTTCCCCATGAAAAAGAAAAGAGAGGCATATGGGCATGCAAGTCATTGGGAGAGACACAAAAGAAAGCACCAAGATATCAGGGGTTGAAAAAGTGGACAAATGGGAGTTGGAATGGGCAAGTGTCATTAAACTTAAGGGAGAATATGATGTTTTTGAAGGAGGTAACTAGTGTGTATAAAACAAGAGAACAGATGGGAACGTTGGTGAAGGGACAAATTTAGCAAGTAGTAACAAGTAGTGATGAAGTGAGGAGGTGATAGAATGAGTAGTTTGAAGGGTGGCTGATGTAGGGTGTTTGGGTTGGAGTGTTATGCAAAGTAAGAGTCATGTAGAGTGGCTCATTGAAGGGAGAAGAGGTGGTGAAAGCATTGCATAAGATGAAATGTGGCAAAGGCAGCTGGAATGGATGGCATTGTAGTTGAATTTCTTAAGAAAGGGGGTGACTGTGGGGTTGGTGTGTTAGTTAGGATATTCATTGTATGTATGGATCATGATGGGGTTCCTGAGGACTGGCAGAATGAATTTTTAGTTCCATTGTATAAATTTCAGCCAAAGAGATAAAGGTGAATGCTTAAAATACACAGATATAAGCATGTTGGGTGTGCTTGGTATATTGTAAGGGGAATAGTGATTGAGGGGGTGAATACATATACAGGGCATCAGATTGGGAGGGAGCAGTGTGGTTTCAGAAGTGGTGGAGAAGGTGTGTGGTTTAAAGAATGTATGTGATAAATACTAGAGAAATAGATGGATTTGTGTGTGGCATTTATGAATATGGAGAAAGCATATGATAGGGTTAATAGAGATGCCATGTGGAAGGTCTAAAGGATATATGGTGTGGGAGGAAATCTTATTGAAGCAGTGAGGAGTTTTTGTCAAGGGTGTAAGGGATGTGTATGAGTGGGAAGAAAGGAGAGTCAGTGGTTCCAGGTGAAGGTTGGTCTGCAGCAGGGATGTGTGATGTATCCATGGCTGTTTAATGTGTTTATGGATGTGGTGGTGATGGAGGCATGTGAGAGTCTTGGAGCGAGGGGTGAGTTTGCAGTCTGTAGGGGATGAGGAGGCTTAGGAAGTGAAATAGTTTTTGTTTTAATGATGTAACAATGGTGGTAGATTCATGTGAGAAACTGCAGAAGTTGGTGACTGAGTTTGAAAGAGGGTGTTGAAGGAGTAAGTTGAGAGTAAATGTCAATAAAAGCAAGATTGTTAGGTTTAGCAGATTATTAGGTTTAGAAGGGTTGAGGATCAGGTTTGTTGGGGTTTGGGTTTGAATGGAGAAGAATTAGAGGAAATGAAGCACTAGTGATTCATAGGGTAGTTGAAGGGACAAAGGTTCTGGGAGCACTGAAGACTATATGGCAACAGAGAGGTTGTTGTCTGGGTGGGCAAAATTAGGTACGTTTGAAGGTATAGTAGTTCCAACAGTGCTATATGGATGTGAAGTATGGGCTGTAGATGCAAATGTGTGGCTAAGGGTGGAAGTGTTAGAATTGAAATGTTTGAGATCAGTATATGGTGTGAGGAGTTTTGATCAAGTAAATAATAAAATGGGTTAGAGAGTGGTTTGGTGATAAAAAGTGTGTGGTTGAAAGAGCTGAAGAAGGTGTGCTGAAATGGTTTGGACATAAGGAGTGAATGAGTGAGAAAAAGTTAACAAAGAGGACACATTCGTCAGAAGTGGAGAGAACAGGGAAATTGAGTTGACCGTATAGGAGATGGATGGAGTGTAAAAGGTTTTATGTGATTTGGGCCTGACCATGCAGGAGGGTTAAAGGTGTGCATGGGATAGAGTGAAGTGGACAGTTATTCAATAACCAAAAGTTTGGTAATTTAGATTTATATTTGTCAAATATATTTGATTATACTGCATTGAGTGTCTGCTCCTGTAATTCATTGTAGTAAATTTGTAATGTATTTTATGTTATTCTTTTTACATTTAGGATGACCGCTACTTCATATCTGGGGCACTTGATGGAAAACTCCGTCTGTGGAGTATCCCTGACAAGAGGGTGGTATTGTGGAATGAAGTGGGAGGACAGCCAAATCTTATAACTGCAGCTAATTTCTGTCAGGCAAGTTTGTTTAGAATTTTGATTATAAAGTTAGGGCATGTATATTCCTGCCTATAACAAGACACCACTTATGTAGTATGTACAAATGGGGAGATCAAAAGAATATTACTTACTATTCATAGAATGTATGGCATATGTTCATTATGGTACAGTGAATGAAGCAAGCATAAAATTTAGTAAGTTCAATGAAAGGCAATGAATGTTGTTTACCCTGGCAGGAAGGTGTGAGTGAAATGGAGCGATGTGATGCATACTTATTTCCTACCCTAGGAGTCTTTTCAAACTATATGAGGCTCCTGCAGTGCTCAGGAAGCCATCCTTAGGTCATAGTGATGTGTGTGCATCTATGTGCATAATGCAGGGCAATTGAGTTGTAAGTGCTTGGTGTCTTTGTTGTGGTTGTTACACCATTAGGCATGAAGGTTTTTGTGATATGTTGAAATGGTGTTTGTAATGTTGTATAGATGGGTGATGTCCAGAGTATAGAAGGTGTCGCTTATGTTAGCCTGAGGGTTGTTGCTTCTGATAGGTGTATGCCTGGTAGGATGAAGTTTAAGACTGGGATGTACGGTAGTTTTAGTGCTTGTCAAGTTTTCACAGTGTATGTGTTTTGTCAGAGTTATATTTGTTGGGGATGGGGGTTCTTTGAATAGAAATTCCTGAAGTGTGATCCAGGGGTAAACTTTTTATTTTTATGTGAGGATTGGTGGTTTGTTATGAAGGGTTTGGGTAGGAGGGGTCTAGTGCTGTTGTATTGAATTTAGTTACAAGCATGTTGAGGTGGAATTGTATTGGGAGGATCTTTGTTTCATTGTGTAGGTGTTCATGGTTGCGAGGGCCAATGATTGTTGTGAGTGCACTGTTTTGTGTGGTTTGCAGCTTTGTTATATCTGTTTTTGAGAATGGAAGATCAGGCAGATAAGACTTAATTCAAAGTGGAACAGATGAATTGCTTGTCGAGGGTGAAAGGTAATTCCTTTACTGGTCCAAATCTAGTGCTAATTAGTTTCCTGGGAGCATTTCATTTGTGTGTTGCTTTTGCATTGATTTTTTTGGTGTGGGGAATGAATGCTGTGTATGTCATATGTAATGCCTAGAATGGTTGGTATTTTGTTCCTTGGGAGTGATTTTCCATACAAAGTGACTGGAGGGTGTGAGCTGAATTGGTGTCTGTCTGGGGTTGAATTAGCAGTTGAAGACTTCTGTGGAGATGCAGGCTTTCTGTTCTGGGTGAACCATTGTTCTGATTGTGTAATGTAGTACTGCAAGTTTGTTGTTGCTGTTATGGTGTCAGGCTGCTGTAATACGAGTGTGAGGTTGTCTGCGTATGAAAATGTGGTGCACATTATAGAATACCCACCCTTGATTCACCAATCCAGCTCTCACTTATGAAGCACTCCTGATCCATTCCAATAAAATCCCTTTTTCCAAAGAACACACAGACATATTCATGAAATTCTACTCAAAAATCAGCAGTAAACCAACCTCATCCCTAAACAGGAAAGTTATGAAAATATCACACAAAATCCATCCAGAAACAACTTCCTTCCCCACTTTCACTCCCATTGATATGAGCAGTTCACTTAAAATCTAAAAAACTCTCCTGTTAAGGGCCCTTGTGACATATGGAGCTTAAACATAAAATGCTTTGGCCCATTTGCAGTCCAAGCACTTACAGCTATCATCAGGCATTCCTGGCTGTACAACAAAATTTGTTAAGTTGGAAAACTTGTGAACATGATACCATTCCAAAAACCCTCCAGACCACCTAATTCCCTCTCCTCCTACAGCCTTATACCACTTCTGTCCTCAGTATCCATAATCAGTGAAAAACTGATTCACAACTGATCCATCCCACTCTTGCCCACACAGCATGGCTCCAGATCCAAACACTCTACTACCATGCTACACACCGACATCACACTTGGTCAATGCTTGCCTTAATTTTGTTATTGGAAAGAGTAGCATCAACAGATTTCTTGCATACGCAAGCAATAAACACAAAACTTCAATGTAATCCGTGGCTACTGAGGAAAGAACTTTTATGCAAGGAAATTGTAATACTATGAAGTCATTGAAAAATATTTTGTTTTATTCATGCATCTTCTTGGGATCATCCATTCTCCTTCACTTCATTGTACACACATGCACTTGCTTATGGATGTATGCATCTTGAAGATTGTGGTTGCCAAGAAATCATGGAAATATTACCAGATATCATCTGTTCCCAAGATGTTGATTCTGAAACTTGTTGACCTTTGTTTTCATCCACATCCTGTAGTATCTGGGGTAGAACTCGATTTTATTATAGCATTAATTTATCATTGAAAAATACGAATAAAACCTTGTCTGAAAGTTCTTGCAAATGGTATGCACTGTGCCTGAACCAGCAATGCTCTACAAGAAGAAACAGTAGTGCAGTGATTAGCCAAGTTTTGCCATGTGATTGCAATCCTGCTATGTGATTAGTGATTGGCCAAGTGTTGTCATGTGAATGGTGATTTCTGTGATGTAGAGGTAAGTAACACAGTTATATTTTCACAAGATAAGGTTGTATAGCTCCTTTATAACTTATGCAAAGTGCTATAAGATTCAGGACATTTCTGGCAAATTTTCCATCCATAAACCACAAATTGGGTTTTATGGCAATAACACACCAGAAGGTGAGTCATCAGTTTTGGTATTATAAGATTATTCATGATTCACCACATTGACTGTAACAAGATAACTTTTATCAGATAGACCACAAAAAATTATCAGTAATAAATTTTTCATTGTAGGTAAAATATATAAAACATGCATGGTGGCAGCTCAGTTGACACTAGGGTCTAACTTTAGCACTTTTCAGCACCTTATGCCTAGAGATCAAGAAAACTAACACCAATTATCAGAGTGAAAGACATGGATAAAATATACTTCTCAAGTAATTTTTTCATTGTTTTATTATTATATTTATAACTATAAGGTTAAATGCATTTTTATACAACTTGAAAACTCAAAATCACAGGGTTTGAAAGAAAACCTAACTCAGGAGTTATGGGATTAAAGTCAGTAATTGGATATGATCATAATGAAGTTTCTAGAGACAAAATGACATCTGTTGAAATTTTAGAGTAAATGGGATATTTATTAAAAAAAAGTACTGTGTAAGTATAACTAGCATTTGTAAGGTGAGGTGCTACCTTAAATTCAAAACCAGATACAGTTCTAAGTGTCACTCATTATATATTCATTATTTGAGATTTTCTTGCTGTTCCAGAATGGAAAATTTACTGTAGTTGGAACATATGATGGCAGATGTATCTTTTATGAAACAGAGCAGCTAAAATACTACACACAGATATATGTGAGGTCCACAAGAGGGAAGAATGCCAAAGGACGAAAAATTACTGGCATTGAACCTCTTCCTGGTGAAGATAAGGTGAGTGTTTTCAGATATTTCACACTGAGTATGTACATCTTGAAGTTAATGCTATTTTATACGTACATGTACACACACCTTTTCTCCTTATGGGGGCACATGATAGTAAGAAGGGAAAGAGCAATCAAATAAGGAAGAGCTTTGGCCATCAAGATGAATGTTGATGTTTGTGTTCCCTGAATTATGAGGCACCAATAGCCAGGGGAGGATAATGTCATTAATGAGAAGAGGTTGTTGATTCTCTGAGAGACAAACCCAGACCAAGGTGTGAACCATTGTTGCCTAATACGTATGTAGTTAATAAGGGACGAGAGGCATCTACCTCACTCTTGGGATACTGCCTCGGTTTTTCAAACTTCAAGACTTACATTTTTAAACATTTTAGAGATCATGCATTTGTTGGTCTTTCCACTTCTGTATATGAGGCTGTGTTCTGGTCTTGGTACCTGTCAAAGGCACTTTGTAGAGTAACACAAATTTGAAAATGAGTATTTATTTGTTGGTCTTTCCACTAATATACATGAGGCTGTGTTCTGATCATGGTACCTATCAAAGGCACATTGTGAAGTAACACAAATTTGAAAAAGTATTTTTCTCCACCGCTAGTAACCATAGATAAATGAGATTTCTATTTTTGTATCACAGACCACAGGCCATGAGTGTTATCAAGTATATCACAAGTAAGAATTTCTAGCACCTATCCCATCCTTTGTTATGTATCTCTTCGATAGCTTTTCATAAATGATGGGGATGGAGTTTCAGAATGGAATAGAGTGGCCTTTCAGAGACAGACAGAATGACGGATTTGAAGAATGATTATACAGAATTACGTCTTGGATAACACTGTTTTCTCTTTTCCATGTTTAGTAATCAGGCATGTTGTTTTTTTACTTATTCACCGTCTTATTTTTGATTATGTAGCATATTTTTTAGAATTGCCAGCATCCATGTCCCTTTTTTTGCCATTTTTCTTTTTGATGTTGAAACAAAAAATTTCAGATATTGAACGAACCCATTAAGATTTTCCAAATCAGCTTTTCAGGTGTTTTTATTACTGTGTAATCAACCTTCCAGGTTTTCTAAACATTTAACCAATTTTCCAGGTTTTGATAACGAGTAATGATAGCAGAATACGTCTGTATGACCTGCGAGATCTGAATCTCTCTTGCAAGTACAAGGGATATTCAAATATGTCTAGTCAAATTAGGGCTGGCTTCAGGTAAGTCAAAACTTACAGTGTGGTTTCAGAAGTGTTAGAGAATATGTGATTCAGGTGTTTACTTTAAAGAATGTGTGTGAGAATTACTTTTAAAAACCTAGATGGATTTGTATGTGGCATTTATGGATTTGGAGAAAGTATATGATAGGGTTAATAGTCATGCTTTGTGGAAGGTCTTATGAATATATTGTGTGGGAGGAAAGCTGCTAGAAGCAGAGAAGTTTTCATCAAGGGTGTAAGGCCTGTGTATGAGCAGGAAGAGAGGAGAGTGAATGGTTCCAGTTGAAGGTTGGTCTGCATCAGGGATGTATAATGTCACCATAGTTGTTCAGTTTGTTCATGGTTGAGGAGGTAAGGGAGGTAAATGCGAGGGTCTTAGAGAGAGGGGTGAGGATGCAGTCTAAAGGGGTTGAGAGGGCCTGGGAAGTGAGGCAGTTGTTTTTTGGTGATATAGCACTGACATTGGATTTGAGTGAGAAACTGCAGAAGTTGGTGACTGAGTTTGGAAGAGTGTGTGAAAGTTGAGGTTATTAGGTCTAGCATTGTTGAGGGACAGGGTAATGAAACCATTGGATGCAACAGTTCATCTGCATTCCTTCCAGCTGTTTATCATTCCCTAGGGGAAGCTAAATAGATTGGGTACCTGGCTTTAGTTTGAAAGAATGCATGAAAGAAGAAAGTTGAGAGTAAGTGAGAATATAAGCAATGTGGACAGCTACAGGTTACTTAGTGTGAATTTGAATGGAGAGAACTTGGAGTGTGGTAATGGCAGTGAATGATACCATGGGAGCTGAAGTGAACCATAGGATGGCTGAGGAGGTGAGGAGTGTGTTGACAGAGGGCTAAGATGTGTATGTTTGATGGCATAGTTGTCTTGCTCTTGTTTTATGGATGTCAGGCATGGGTCCTACATGAAAAAGTACAGAATAGGGTGGATGTGTTGGAAATGAAATGTCTGAAGACAATATGTAGTGCAAGGAATGTTTTTCTACTGGATGAAGGCAAGCAAGTATGAAAATGTACATGTGTATATATGTATGTGTATGTATATGTTGATATGTATATGTATATATATATATATATATATATATATATATATATATGTGTATATGTTGATATGTATATGTATGTATATGTGTAAGTAGAAGGATGTAGTGCTGTTGCACAAAACTTCAAATGCCGAGCATGCTGAGGTGGACTGCATTTAGAGGACCTTTGTTTTATTGTGAAAGTGTTGAGCTTGGTAGTGCGAAACAGCCAAAGATTTTTCTGAATGCGCTATTTTGTAGAGTTTGCAGCTATGCTTTAAAACTTTTGAGAGGATGGAATTCTAGGCATGAGAGGCATAGTTTAACATGGAAAAGGATGAATTCTTTACAAAGGGTGTTGTGGGATTCTTTTTGCTGTCTAAATCTGGTGTCGGTCAGTGTTCAGAAGAAATTGAGTGCGTGTTCCTTTGTGTTGATGTTGTTGGTGTAAAGAGTAAATGTTATGTGTGTATTGTACATGACACCTATAGTTGATGTTTTGTTCAGTGAAACTGAGTTTCCATTCAAGGTGACTACAGGGTGGGAGCGGGATTCATTTCTGTCTGGGGATAAAGAATGACTGAATATTTCTGTGGAGATGTTGACTTCCTCTTCTGGGTGAGCTACTTTTCCAACTGCATAATGTAGTGCTGCATGTTGTTGCCTTGTGGTGTCAAGGTGTTGAGAAGTGATTGTGAGGACGTCTGCATATGAAAGGACCTTCATGTTGAGGCTTGCCTGTTTAATGGGAGATTGGGTTTGAAGAAACTAATGGGTTAGAGAAAGACCTACTCCTTGGGAAACTCGATCACAGAGTTTAAATGTTTTAAAGGTGAAACCACAGTGGGTGACTGGTATGGCAGCCAGCAATGAAATATGCTAACCACTTTTTGTCACTGTTGTGGAAGTCCAAACATTTTATGTGAGAGGAGGTGCTGGGTCACAGCATCAAATACTTTGTTGATGTCTACTGCAACTAATAATGTGCAGGAATGGGGATGAATCTACTGAGAACGTGTTGTGTTTAGTGTG
Organism: Panulirus versicolor; assembly: GCA_032361705.1. Taxonomy (NCBI): domain Eukaryota; kingdom Metazoa; phylum Arthropoda; class Malacostraca; order Decapoda; family Palinuridae; genus Panulirus; species Panulirus versicolor. The sequence continues at coordinate 1,093 of JAUUDZ010421727.1, read as the reverse complement.
GTGGTAGTGTTTGGGTCTGAAGCCATGCCGAGTGGATAAGAGGGGAATGTTTTCTTTTATTCTGTTATGGATAAGTTTTTCACTGAGTTTGGATACTGTGGATAAAAATGATATAGGATGGTAAGAGCAGGGAGAGTACAATGGTTTAGAGGGTTTTATGATTGGTATGATATATTGGATTCAAACATATATGGGTGTTACTACATTCCACAAGTGTTACTAGGTTCAGCCTGCTTGATGTTACAATGCATGTGAAATGTCACCTTGGGCAAGGCTGTATTACTGAGAGTAGAGTCTCATCAAAGAACTTATCACTCCATGGCAGTCTACATTTCCATGCTACTAAAAGTAGCACACCCTTGAGTTGCACAAGCATTTAGAAAGGACCTAGGTAACATCAGGACTCTTTCACAGTATTTGGCCCTGGAGTAATCATAAATAAATGAATAAACTGCAATCCAACTGCTTGTGGTTACATTGCAAGTTAAAAGTCACCTTCAGGAAGGTTGTATCACCATCTGGTGACAAAAGGGAGTACAGCTTCAATGAGGAACTCTTTCCTCCAAACAAGGCCATCATTTCTCTGCTACTGATTGCAATGCAGCACTGTAAAAATGGTTCTTGGGATATTTGATTAATCATGTATAAACAAATTGATAAAAGGATAAAAGAGAACATAAAAAACCAATCTATCCATCTATAATCAGTTACACTATCAGTAAGTAAAGAGTGGATCAAGTGCTTTTTGTAATACTGAGGTTGCTAACCTCTTTCTTAAAGGATAGCAAAGGGCAAAGATACCTTATTCCTTAGAGGAGACCTCCTCTACTACCCACAAAGACAAACAAAAATTAAGTATACTGACCTACAAGAAAGTAGACAGTCGAAGAAAATTCTTACATGTTATAACTTAGATGGATGTCACTTTGACACTCATGAACATCATCACTCTTACAGAACACCAGGATATCCAACTTTTCCTCCTTCAACAACTGTGCATGTTGACTAAGCATCACCTGCAAAGATACCATTTAATGACATTATGAAAAAGAGCACCAAGCAGGGAGAGAGTAGAAACTATCTATGAATGAAG
>JAUUDZ010421705.1:0-14312 GCA_032361705.1 Panulirus versicolor | reverse complement strand
ACACCGAAATATGATAAATATAGTGGCACCACTCCCTACCTCTGTGGTCACCTTTGTTATATACTGCTTACAAAACCGTGATGGTTCCGGGAAACTTTAATTTCCCGTAAGATATTCTTTCTTTGTCACCCAAATTAAGTAAAAAGTAATATCTAAACTCAGATTTATATATACTTTGAGTTGGAGGTGATACATTGCGTATAAATTGTATTTAATTCATATTATGTGAGCTGTAGGTAGGGAGAATTCTAGACAATTAAGCTCTGTGACGCGAGTAATCAATTGTATGAATCATTTTGAAGAACTCACTCACTAGTACTATTTACAGGTAAAAGGACCATTTGTCTTGTACTATTGGTGAAAGTGATATCAATGAATGGAAGTACCTCTGTATTGTAAATTTCCAAAATAAGATTCGAGGTGGGTTGTACGTGAAGACGTGAACGTATAGTCCAACTGATCGAAGTAAGTGGGTTGGGCAGAGAGAGACAGACACACACACACACACACACAGGTCTCATTGTAATTAAGTATTTTATCCCCCCCTGACCGCCTATGGCTTGTGTAGTGAAGTGTAAGGATGCTCACGTTATCTAGTACGTACGTATTTTAAGTCTATGCCTCACACTTTTGTTATGGTAAGTTGCTTTTGTGGGTGAGGGAAATGTTGTTGATCGTTACCCAGACGTGATCCTACATTATATTAGTAGAAATAAGATGAGTTCAAAGGTGTGCCTGTCCTCTAGTGTGCCGGCGGTGGAGGAAGCAGTGTACATTGGTGGATGTCAAGGAATCTACCTCAGGGACGTCGTAGACTTGAACGTATGGGTTTGGTAGAGACGTATGCTAGTGGACTTCTTACAAGTGATAGAAGTTATTAGGATCAGCCATGCATTATTTGGAACGTCACTGTTTTATCCTTCATTATGATATAGGTGATAGTGGGGAAGGCCGTGAAGACAAGACCAGGGGAATAAAGGGGGTTAACCCGTATAAATGTAGCAGAAACAGTAATCAACAGAACCTATGGAAACTTCATCTAAAATTATTGTAGATTTATTTACTGTAGTGTGTATGTTTCATTTTGAGTTGCATGAAAGGTAAAAGGACGTCATTGTAGGTTTATTTACTGTTGTGCGTATAAGAATGTCATTTTGAGTTGCACGAAAGGTAAATGGACGTCATTGCAGATTTATTTACTGTTATGCATATAAGAGTGTCATTTAACGTAAAGAATATATGGCACAGTGTTTGATGTACCTTTTCTCTTTACAGGTGTGATGTAGTGTGTAAGAGTATAGGGCTGCTGGAAAAGCTAGCCTAGGATGGTGGCATCATTGTGGTCCTGTTCTTGGGGAGGGTTGGTTGCCCTGCTCCCATTCTTTGTTTCCTCTGCTTTAGTTGAGGATTGTATCTCTCCACGAGTGTTCCCTCATTTCGTAACCAGTAAGTGTTGATTGTTTTGATGATTTCTTAACTTAGAACATCGAAAGTTAAAATTTATGACATTCCTTTTTCTTCCCTACCTCTCATTTGTAAGTTAACTCTGCTCTGATATAGGACAACTCAAGACCATACATCACATATCGTTCATGAGCAGCTTCCATTTATGTACGATGATATTCCTCCTCTTTTTTTCAGCGTCTTGTTTGAGATGTTCATCTGCATGTCATATTTCTTAAATCTGAAAGTAAGGGCATTGAAGCAAAGTTAGAAAATGAAGCTCATGCTGTACAGCCAGACAAATTTAAGTCCTTCCCAAAAATGTAAATAACAAACAACAACATTTTTACCGTGTCATATGGGTTGTTTCTCCGCTGTCAGCTCGACTAGTGCAGAAGATTTTTATTTTTGGTTTAATAGAGAAAATGAAAGCCCATTGGATCAGCTGTCTACTCATAATGCATCATACCTACATAAATAACATTTCCTCTTCAACTGTGAATTGGCAAGATACCACTTGTCTTTTTGTAAATTTCTTGTAACTTATGATGGTCTATTAGTCAAGGCTAAAGCAGGAGATCTGTATTTTTATTGAATTTGTGTGCTTACATAGTTTTTTTTTTTAGATGTTTTGAACTCATTTGCAGTTTCAGAATTACCTTACAGAAAATGTATATGGTGTCTTAACTGTAAGTGATCCTATCGATTTTTATTCTAATTACTGCCAGTATATATACTTTTGTTTTCTTAGAAATATGATTTCAGGTTCTTCATAAATGCTTCTATTAATATGTCATAATTTTTCAGATGATATGCAACAGCTGAATGGTCACATGTGTAATAGGTGTTATGATGCTCCAACCAGTCAGAGGTTTCAGGTAAAGCTGCACAAAGTAAGGCTTAGAGGAATGTCTACAATGATGATTTATGTTGATGGTATGAAGTATGAGATAACACAGGACTGTGGGATGTGTGACAGTGACACAGTTTATAATTCTAAAGGTGACATTGTAGATACGAAAGAATATGATGGCAATAGTGATACTATGATGTGCCAAGAGTGTGAGACTATTGCAAATGGTATTGTGTTTGAAGTGTATCTGCGGGTGAATTCAAAGGTGCAGATATCTCCTGAAGCAGAAAATTTTTGCCAAGATATTGCTGATGTCAATATAAGTTTATCCATGAAAACTGAGAAACCAGAAATAGGAGCCCCATCTGACTGTTATGATGGGTTCATGGTAAGCTTTCCTCTCGGTGGTGATACTTGTGTTATCAACTCTACATTTTTAGGCACAGAAACTCGTTGCCTTGTTCCAACGTGTGCAGATGGTATTATATCTTCAGATGGATCAAATGAAAAAACTGAACATAAATTTGAGCCATTTACTTCACCAGAAACTTGTGTATGGCAGCTTAATACTGAGCAGCGTAAACATGTGACACTAAGATTTTCTCTTAATATCAGGCCACATCTTACTGTATTTGAAGAATCTCTCATGAACCCAAAATGGGATGTTGAATGGTGCCCAACATATAATAATGACTTTAAAATAGTGACTGATGCTGACACAGTTTTTATTGTTTATCATAGTACTAACAAGTTCTCCAAAAAGAGGTCATTGTCTATAACAACCCAAACAGACCTCTGCCTTCTTCCACCTTCGCTTGCAAATGGAAGTGTGGAGTTCAAGCGCCTTGACTCTGGTACTGTTGCATTCTATTCATGTGACAAAGGCTTCAGTTTGTATGGTCCCTCAGAACTTCAGTGTAAAAGTGGAGACTGGGATGAACCTCCTGTCTGCCTACATCTAAATAGGGTAAGTATTGCAATCAGATTTGCATGAAATATAGTTTATTTAATGTTAATGTGGTTTCTATAGATTTACCTGAGTTGTTCAACGTATGATATGCCAGTTTCTTAAGTTTTATGAACTATTTTTATGATGTGATATAACTGTATATATAAAGAGAGATGGTTTTTAGATTTCTCATTATGTAGAATAAGCTTAATCTTGGAATCAACTTAATGTATATTTTGTCTCCTTTCTTTATCATTATATATTCCTGGATTTGGAATAAGGTATTGCATGCACATCTTTGTTAGATATTTAGTTATCAGACATTTGCCATGGAAAGTATAAGACCTAACTGTTTGTAATGGCCAAAGTATTTGAAAAGTAATTTTGCATGTTGATTAAGGCTGTTAGGTAACAAAAACTTTCTCTGTTATCTTTCTTTGAGAAATAGAACTTCAGTGAAACTGTAAGTTGCTCCCACATGCACACATCCTAAAGGAATAAGCAGAAATACAAGACTTGTTGCTCAAAATATTGTTCAAGATGTCTCTGAAATGGGGTTTAATTCCAAGGGAGTGGAAGAGAGCAAATTTTTGTGCTTATCTTTAACCTCTCAGTCAAAAATTGGTCTCTTTTGTGTTCCTCAACCTTAGGTTTTTCATAAAATAAGGTAGATCATATAAATTAATTCAGTTTAATGTTAAAAGATATAAATTAACAAAAAAAAAACAAACTAACCTTCCTTAGCAGCTGTATTACTTAGTGGTAGGATAGTGTGTAGTGTGTCAGACCGTTTCTTTTGTGGAACTGTCATCATGGGCCCCAAATAAAACTTATCAAAAACTTCATTATCATCATATCCTTGTATAACATTACTTTCCATCACAACTGCATTATATTTCTTCCCGTCACAGCATGTTTATGTTTAGAGCTGCCAGATGTGCTCTGATATTGTATATTGCCACTTTTTTCAACAATTACTCCTTTGGTGTTGTTATTTGTTCTGGTATTATCTTAAACCTTGTCTAATCATCTTTTGAATGTTTCAATATTCATTCAGTGTATGTTCTTAGTTTTCCTGCTTCTGCTTTAGGTGATCATTCCAGCTTCCTCACCAGGCATTCAATATATTTTTGTTCGATATCTTTTTATTTAGTTAACAGGTATTATACTTGATTTAATAATTCTGTATCTTCTATGATTTAAGGTTTAAAACATTGCTCTTTATATATTTTATTTGCTGCCATGCATATATATAAATCCTTGACATATAATTCACTTTTTATGTATTCTCCTGTGGGGCCTTTGTATGTCGGTGCTAAAATGTCATTAACTATTTCATAACTTATTTGTCAAATTCCTCCTCATTGAAATCTTTGAAGGTGTCTTCCTCCCACATATAAGTATGTATACGGAATCCAGATTTCTTTTGCGGCATTTCTTGGTCTCTTCAACTTCCCCAGTTTCACTTTCATGTCCTCTCCAAAACATCTGTGTCTAATGTCATAATTACAAAGAGTATTGAAGCTGATATTGGTCATTGTGGGACACCCAAAAATACATCTTCCCAATCAAACTTTGAACTTCTTATTAATTAGGAAATTTTTTATTCTTTTTCTCTTTTTCTCTACTAGTTTGTCATGCTAGTATCTTTTTGTCATACTCCATAGTTTGATTTGGAGTTTCATATTTGTCATTGTAGTGAACTGATTGTTGTGGTTGCTAACTTTTATATGGTACAAATCCATATGGATCTTCATTCATGAGCTTTTTGCCATAAGGTGTTCCATTATATGTTTCGTAATAGTTCCTTCAAATATTTTAAGTATATGCAGTGTCAGGCTGGCTAGTCAATTTAGTTTCGGTATTCATTTGGATCTCCTTTGTGAATTTTTGTGGTATATATGCAAATTTATGTATATATGTTATGTTGTATTAGTCTATACTTTTCTCAAAAGCGTTTTGAGAAGTTTGGCTATTGTCTTCTCTGTCTTTTACTCAAAATATTGGAAATAATTTTTCATTGGTGGAATAGAATCAAGGAGACATGTCCTAGGAGTTCTTCCAAAATGGGTTGGGGTTACTAGTGGTGTGCTGTAGGGCCTAGTCTCTGAATCGTTGCTTCTCGTAATATATTATGATGACTTGCCAGAAGGCCTTCACTATCCTGAATATGTTTGTGAATAATACTTAGTTCCTTAGAAGTAAAGAATGTTATTGCTTGCCTCCGCTTACAGAGGAACTTGGACAAGTTCCAGTAATAGAGTGATTAAATTCAACCCAAATGGATGTAAGGGATGAGAGTGAGACAGAAAAAAAAAGGCCCCTGCGAATACACCCATCTATTTTATTGATTTTGTGTTGTTTACAATCATCCCAGGACCCCTGTTTATAAAAGAGCATTAGTGGTACCTAGAACCTTTCTGAAGGCTTTTGTAGCTCATGGCTGTGCTCCTTCCAGTAGCAGGGAAATGTAGACTGAGTGGGAAGTTCTCTGATGAGAATTATACTCTGATAGAGGCTAGTCAAAGGTTACTTTTCACTCACAGTGTAATTTTGAGCAGGTGGAGTCAGGTTACACCAACACACCCATCTAGCTGTGTAATAGCTCATTTATTGGACTTTCGCTTTAAGTTAACTTATAAGTTAGAGAAGAAGTTCGTCAAATAAAAGGCTATACCCCACTGTGCTGTAGAGGAATTTTGAATCTCTGCCTTATGAATTTTCTGGTTGTTATAAAAGAAATTTAAGTTGTTAAATTAGTACTAATGATGATATGTCAAGGATTAACAGATTTGTCACTGTTTATCAACTACCATTCCCCGTCGCATTATTGCCTCCCTCTTTCCATCCCACTTTATCCACATTTCTACCTTCACCACCCACAATGTTGCTTGTCTCCCTTCTTACTCATAATTCTGTAGCTGCCAGTTGCAGTGGCTCTTCCATTCCTACCCAATACACATCACTGCTGCTCCTAGACACACCTCTACTAGAGCTGTTTCTGTGGCAAACAGCATTTGACTCACGTTAAAGGTGCCCGCACCCCCAACACACTGCAGACCTGCCTTTCACTACAAGCCCCTTGAATTCATATCCCTCATCCCCCCATCCATAAACAAGTTAAACAGTCATGACATCACCAGATATCGTTCATTCTCCTCTCCTACATGTGCACATGCCATGCAAGACAGGGAGTTTACATGAAGAGTGCATAATAGTATGATTAAAGGGGTTGGTGTAGAGGAAGACCATCTGTGACATGGGGAAATAGATTGGAAGAATACTGGAAGGAGAGAAATGGGGGAGGGGGAGAATGCATGGAATAGTGTATGCTAGTGAGTTATGTCAGGACAAGGATAAATAGAGGCTCTTTTGCCATGGCCATCCCCTTGATGGGAGTTCCCGGAAGAAGTGGGCATCAGAGATATAGATAGATATGCAGTATCCCAGGGGTTTGAGGAAAAAAGAATACTATCCATATACCTCATGCATGTGAGTCATGAAAGGCATTGAAGAAGGGTAGTAGCAAAAGGCTGTAAACCTTTTCGCTTTGTATCATTACTCTCTGAATGAAGGAACTGAAAAGAATTAAACAAAGACTATCCTGTTATGCTCTGTGGTCTTAGTGCTATCTCCCCTATGTGGGAAAAAGTAATTAGTCATGAAAGAAAGAAAATTATCATTATTATCATTGTTGCTATCATTTTTATTTATACTCAATTGCCGTCTCCCACATCAACGAGGTAGTGCAAGGAAACAGATGAGGAATGGCCCAACCCACCCCATACACATTTATATACTTAAACACCCATACATGCACATATACATGCATGTATATTTCAATGTATACACACTTATACATACACAGACATATACATATATACACATGTACATATACTTGCTGCCTTCATCCATTCCTGTTGCCACCCCATCACACATGAAATAGCACCTCTCTCTCTCTCTCTCTCTCTCTCTCTCTCTCTCTCTCTCTCTCTGATTCGTTCACACTCAGTCTCTAGCTGTCATGTGTAATGCACCGAAACCACAGAGCCCTTTCCACATCCATTATTTCATTTTATTATTATCATTATACAAACCCAGGATCTCTGTATGAGGCTCATGAATGTTTAAGGTTGCCTTCCATGTGAGAGTAGGACTTCCTTGGAGAGAGATATGCAGTAAAGCTGTACTCCTAGCTGTTCATCGCCAATGATACAATCTTGTCTTTGGTGAGGCTGTATCATAATGAGAAGATTAAGTGGAATATGGTGTACTTGCCTGTCTTCTTGCTCCAAAGACATCATCATTTTCTTGCTTCTTGTTGATTGCCTCCTTAAAGCTTCTTGGGCAATTGAGGGGTTCCTTAGGTTGTATCATGATAGGTGTTATCCATAGTGACATAGACTGTCTTGAAAGAAAAGTCAAAACCAGTTGGGAATAAATTCGCGGCTCCTGCTTTCAGTTTTCGTTGCTACCTTTTACTTTATATCATAATAATCATTTGAAAAGTTTAAGTAGTAATGCCCTGTGTTTTTAGAAGAATTTTGAAAGCAAATTTAGATTTTGTAATTTTCATGTTTTTCAGGATAAACTGATGTCTGATGCCCCCATGGCATCACGTGAAATTTTGGATGGTTTGAATGTCAGTGTTTTGACTACAGACAATGGCACTTTCTTGGCCTCTGCTGCTGACAGTGATTCACTGGGGAAGATGGTGAGTGCACCTTTGCTTACTCACTGAATTACTTGCAATATGTTTAATAATCTTCACTCCCAAAACTCCTTACACTGTACAGTACTGGTAATCATTTATACCAGGGGCTGTGTTCCGAGAAAAGGAGATTATAAGTGAATTTGGCATAAACAAATCATTTTCTTAATAAATGTCGGGTTTCGTTCCCAGCCAGTACCAAAGTTCCCCTTTTAATGAAAAATTTGTGCTGTTTAAGTTTTTGAAGCACACTGATAATAGTTTTGTAACAGAATACTGTAAATGTTATTATATGAACATTATAAGTGAGTACTATATATTATAGTAACCGATAAAATATATTGTTTTTAACTGAGGAAAGACTGACATCAGGCAAGTATAGAAGGTGTTGCAGATGTTAGACTTGATTGTGTTTACACAGCCAAGAACTAAGGCTCCTTCACCAGTCTCTAAAGTTTTTGTTATTTCTAGTTGTGTTTCAAGAGTTAACGTCTGTTTTAGCTTCTAAATAGGTAGAAGCAAATACAGGACGTTTTAGTGATGTCATGTTACTGGCAAAGAGAATCAATCAAGTCTCTTGACTTTTGTATGGCTTCAGACATTAAACGTCATGTAGCTCTGGGATCATGTCTCATTACTATATTCCTGTGTAATTTTTAGCCCAACTTGATGCCTAAGGACTGCATTTCATATACTATTCTCATATTATCCGTAATTTAACATGCTTTAACGGTTTTTGTCTCTTTTTTAGATAAGAGTAGAATAAATGATTACGTACTTTTTTAGAGTTCTTGTTTATTATGGTTTCATAGATATTTTTCTCATTAGCTAAATAAAGCTTGATAATTTTACTTTTATTATTCTTAGACTAGTAACACATTAATCGAGCTGAATAAATGATACTCAAAGTAATTAAGAACCTAGGCCACACTTCCTATGAGTTATTGCTCTAGCCATAAGTAGATTTCTTTCTAACTTAACTGAGCATCTCATTACTTACCAACTTCATATCTAATACTTTTATTATCAGAAATTAAACTACTTTTGATCTGTTTTCACCGCTTTCAGACAAGCTTAATATGAATATTTACAATACATCCTTTCAATCACATTAGTATCATTGTGTGTGAAGTCCTTATTATTACTCTCATATATTGATATTTAAGAAGATTTGAGTTTTTTGATTGTACAAACACAACTTAGCACTATATGGTAATAGTGTCATAGGCTGCATTTTGCATGATTTATTGCTACATCCACAGTTAGATGTCTTTCTAATCTGTTGTAGTATCTCATTGTTTATCATGTTGTAAGATAATTTAACTGGCTTTTGGTGTTGCTGGATTTGCCTGCTAGTGGTTACATTGGAAGTCAAAAGTCGCCTCTTGCAGGGCTTTATCATCATCAGTCAATGAAAGGAAGTACACTTTAGTCGAGGAACTCTTTACCTCAAAGGGGCTTATCATTTCCTTGCTTCTGAATGTAGCACAGTGACAAAGCTACAGGAGTCCCAATAAAGTGTTCTTAGCATTATGTACAGTAAAATGGTAATGATTACTGGATTTTACACACCAACACGCACTGTTTTAATTACTAGGATGGGGGTAAATTATATTACCTATGTATTTCCTGCATGTGTCTGAAAGAGACAGGAGCTGGAATGTTTAAAATCACCCTCTTCTGCATTAATGCTTTCCTAAAGAAAGAACAGAGAATAAAACAAGTGAGGAATTATATCATCAAAGGCTCATTCACCTGTTTCTTACATTACCTCACTGGAGAAGGAAATGGCAAGCTCTAGTATGGAAAGAATTCTATTCCCAAGTGTAGGACATAGTAACCTTTAGGAGAAATGCATATTTTCATTGCTCATTTCTTTATTGCTTTGCACTTTGTTCAGAGACCTTCCAGAAATCTGGATATAAGCATTATGAAGTTTTGGCTGGAGGGTAAGAGATCATTTTTATTAATGATATATGTATGTGAAACATTCAGCTATTATTTTTTCATTTCAGAATTTACCAGTGACCTTGCATATTTGTAATTAAAGAAAATCCCAAATTTCAGCCTGTAATAGTGAAACTAGATCAGGATCCTCCAAATGACAACAAGAATGATGATTATGGTGGTGAGGAAGTCATTGACACAGCAGAGGAACCAGTGATGGTGGAGGAAATGCATATGAATACTTCAGTAATTAGTGTGGATGATCACAGTAATGATACCACAGACTCCTTTACAATAAATGGAACAGAATCTGTAGAGGAAGGTATGGTTGTGATGGATAATGGTAAAGAAAATGAGGATAATGGAATATTGACAGGATTATTTAATCTCTTTTTAGAAGAGGATATGACACTTTATGTTATCATTGGTGCAACAGGTCTCATTAGTCTTATTATAGTTACTGTTATCTCTGTTGTCATATATCGAAAGAGGTACCCAGTTAGGCTTGGACTGGGGCGTAAGTTTGACACCTTCCAGAATCCTATTTATGAAAAAACTGTTGTAAGAATGCCAATGCAAGTGGAAGATACAGAAATAGAAAGGAAGAGGAGTGATGCTGAGGAAATGAGTGACTGTACTGTATTAGAGTAAGAGGGATAATAGGCTTTATCTGTTTTTTTCCAGTTGTTCCCCTCTTACTTGGCATTAATGATCTGATTGATAAGATGTACTATTATTAGAAGGTATGATTTTATTTTGTTTCCTTTGTAATGTTTTCATGATTATCTTCATTGAAAATATGACAAAGTTAGTCATATTTTATTTTACAAATGATAAACTTACTGGTTTCAGTAATGTAGAATCAAGTAACAGTCGTATCCAAAGCAGACTCATGGTGCAGAATTGCATTTCTTGGTCTCAGGTTTGGTGAGAAGAAAATGCTTATTCTGTCATGACAATTTAAGTCTATTAGAATTATTTTTAGATTTATAGTTCCTGTATTTTGTAGCTTCATTTAACCCTTTCACTCTGGCAACCATCACCCATTTTGTGTGTGACCAGTTTTTATGATTTGAAAAAGCTAATATTTTTATTTTGATTATGGCAGTTGATAGGGAACTTATCCCAGATTACAAAAAAATACTGAACTCGTTTGTATCTGTTGTTTATACCACTGCAGTAAGGCGTCACATTGTGTAAGTCAAAAAAATGAAAGCCATATTTCCCAGCAGCAGTGAAAGGGTTAAAAATCAAAGATCTCATTTTTTAGCAACTGCAGAATTTTAGATGATTGTTTGCCATGGAAGGGACCAAAGGTTTGGTGAATGAATAGTGGCAGAAATCTCACTAAATGATAACTTTTTAGTAATTTTGATAGGCAGTTGATTTAGAAACACCATAATATACTGTGCCATGGAATGTGTAATGCTAGCATTGATAATGTTTTATAAGGTAATTCTCATTTTTCTTGTTATGTAGCATATTTTGTAGTAAACTTTTTTGTATCATTGTGACATTACTGATGTATTTCAAGTACAGTTGTCTTGAGATCCATATTGATAAGTGGACAGACATTGTAACATACATCTCATCATAGTTGCTGGGCTAGTCCCAATAGTTTGCAGTATCCTTCCATTCTTCTTTCATATCTTCCTAGTGACAGTAGTTAACTACATTTACTAAGATGGTTTACATGATTTGTTATTAAGTACACAGTTAGTAGGGTATCAGTAAGGGGAGTGGTTGGGAAAGTGGTAACAGACAAGGAAAAGGTGAAGAAGACATGCATTATGTATTTTACAGTGTTGTTGAATGTGTTACTTAATTAGGGTGGCAGAGATGGCAAGAGAGTCCTAGTGAATGGGTTGGTTAAAGAGGAGGAGTGATGAAAGCCTTGCATAAGATGAAGCATGGCACTATAACTTGAATGGATGTGATATCTGTTGAATGTCTCAAGCAATTGAGCTACTAAAGGAAATTGAGTTAAAGAACTTGGATGTAATGATCTCTGTGACCTAAACCTAAGGAAAGAGTATACGGAAGCAGTTATGGGAGCACCAAAGGCTCAGCACTAGCCTTACATGATAGCAAAGTTTCGTCACAGATACCCAAAATTAGTTAGGCTCGTATGATGTGAACATATTACTTTTTTAAAGGATTGTTGACATGGGTAACCATAAACGTTATCCTGAAGTTAATAACTTGGAGAGTTATGATTAATTTTGTCAGTCTTTATGTTTGCCTGTTTGATAGAATATATGCTCTACATTTTTTGTTCTTCCATTTGACAATAGGCAGCTTATTTACTAGAAGGTGCTGATATTATCATTAAGCTTGATAATTTGGATTCTTACTTTGGTGTCCATTGCAGCTCTTGAGTTGGCAGGAGAATTCTGCCATGTGATGAGATCTTAGAGATGAGTTTAAAGGTATATCTGTTGTTAGAAATGACAGATAATCACACACTGTTATATGTCTCAAGGTTCACAAAGTTGTATGTACTTGACAGTGCTGTTTGTGCTTTTCTTTTAAATTTTGGGGGATTTTGATATGTGAGTAATAGTCAGAGTATTCTTGTGTAATATTTGGTTAAATGATTTACAGTCCCAAGACCCAGTTTATGGGGCTTCTGCAGCTTCAAGGCCATGCTTCAATTAGGAGTAGGGAAATGATGGACTCCTCCGAAGTGAGAAATTTCTTGACAAGAATATAGTCCATTTCATTCATTGACAATAATGCACTCCTGACTAAGGTGACTTTTCACATATGGTGTAACCACTTGCAGGTGGAGTCCAGTAACACCTTTTATGTGATAAATATTCAAGAAAGCTAATTACAGTTAAGAGTATAGGTTTAAGATGAAACCATATATTAAGTATAAGGAAAGTGTGAAAAAGTATTATTGCTATTATTATTCTTATTATCATTAAGATATATAACCCCAGGACCCTTTTTATAGTATGGGCTCCTCCAGCTTTGAGGCTGTGCTACATTCAGTAGCAGCGAAATGGACTCCATTGGAGTGAAAAAAATCTTTGACAAGATTGTAATTCTTTCATCCATTTATAGTGATACAACCTTACCAAAGTTGATTTATTCACACCAGAACCTCATGCAGGTGGAGTGTGGTAACTCCATGGAGAACGATATTATATCAAGGTGTTTTAGAGATATGGATAATTGTGCTAAAAGGTATTTTGGCCATATTTTAAGGTGATTTGGTCTTAGTTACCATGTTTTAAAGTCTCTACATATGAATTCTTGATAAGAGTCTTTGGATCTGTTTACCACACAGAATTCAGTGGTTCAGATACTTTATGTGCTCAAGGAAACCTTTATGAAAAGCCAGGTCTACAAACTTCACTCAAGAAATCATTCCTTTTTGACATCTTAAGCATGGAAGTATTAGTGAAACATCACCAATTAACTGTAGAGGTGCCATTAAGACATTAAAAGAAAGTAGGGGAATGTCAGAGGCCCTGCATTGTTCGGTGCTTTGCCTGCAAAATATAAAAGTGTTATGGACTGGTTGTGGAAAATTGTATTATAACTCTGGGTAAATATCTGCACTGTATGATTGGCTAGGCTGTGGTGAGCATTTAGGTCAGGTTGCAGTCTCAATTAGATTGACTGGCCAGAGGAGTATTGGTTTGTCTTGGTTCCAGAGAACAGAGACAAGCCTCCAACACTCATATGATCCAAGTGCAAGATAGACAAACATGAAATTTTCTTGATGGTCATAACACACTATTGAACTGACATGACTGTTTCATTACATGGTATTTATTCATGCCACTACTGCCTCTCCTTCATATAATACTACTCCCATATGTGAAAAAGAAAAATTATAATATTTTTCACTTCAGTAGATAAGACATAACCAAAATTTCTTAGACAGCACTGTATACCTCTGCTTGTCTTATGTTGAATGAAAGAACAGCTTTGCCTTTGTATGTCCCACCACTTCAAAGTGTATCTCATCACCCCATTGTTTCAGTATAACACGTAAGTGAGGTTAGGATGTGGCCACAACCAAAGAAGGAAAACTATGAGTTGAAGAGAATAGACCTTGAGAACCCAAGGACCTTTTTCACATTATTATTTCCTTGTGTAAAGATTCCGTTACTGAGTTTGGATAACCAGTCTACTATATAGTAGTGACTGTTGGTTTCTTGTAGGTTTTTATTGAGTCAAGGTGAGAGTCCAATTTTTTATCTGATTAAAATCTTACCAGTCATTGTTAACAGTGGAAACTATGCACAAAATAACCATTCTCACGTACCAAGGATTTATTGGTATATTAGGCTATTGTAGTATTGAGTACTGTGTTGCAAATTTCCTATTGAAACTGCTGTTATAAGAAATATGTATTTTATAGAGAATTGAATGATATATGGTCAGTGATGTAT
>JAUUDZ010421694.1:0-14313 GCA_032361705.1 Panulirus versicolor | reverse complement strand
AGCCAGTCCATCCGCGTACCAGTCATCCATTCAGGCCGGTCCATCCCTCTGACCAATCATTCATTATGGCCGGTCCATCCGCCTGGCCAGTCATCCATTATGGCTGGTCCACCCTCTGAGCAGTAGTCCATTCAGGTTGGTCCAACCTCAGCTCAGTCATCCATTCAGCTAGGTCCACCCCTCAGACTATTCACTTTTTCCAGCCGGTCCACCCTCACACCAGTCATCCATTGTGGCCTGTCCATCCTCAGGCCAGTCATCCATTCAGGCCGGTCTATCCCTTAAACCAGTCATCAACTATGACTGGTTCTACCCCTCAGACCAGTCATCTATTCGTGCCCGTCCACCCTCAGACCAGTCATACATTCAGCTCGGTCCACCCTCAGATCAGTCATCCATTCAGGTTGGTCCAACCTCAGACCAGTCATCCATTCAGACCGGTCCACCCCTCAGACCATTCATCCATTCAGTCCGGTCCACCCTCAGACCAATCATCCATTGTGGCCGGTCCACCCATCTGACCAGTCATCCATTCAGGCTGGTACACCCTCTGAGCAGTAGTCCATTCAGGTTGGTCCAACCTCAGCACAGTCATCTATTCAGCCCGGTCCACCCCTCAGACCAGTCCCCTTTTCCTGCTGGTCCACCCTCAGACCAGTCATCCATTGTGGCCAGTCCACCCTCAGGCCAGTCATTCATTCATGCCGGTCTATCCCTAAGACCAGTCATCAATTGTGACCGGTTCTACCCCTCAGACCATTCATTCATTCAGTCCTGTCTACCCTCAGACCAGTCATCCATTTTGGTCGGTCCACCCTCACGCCAGTCGTCCATTCAGGCCGGTCCACCCTCATATCATTCACCCATTCAAGCCGGTCCACCCTCAGACCAGTCATCCATTGTGGAACGGTTCACCCTTCAGGCCAGTCATCCATTACAGATGGTCCATCCTCACACCAGTCATCCATTCAGGCCGGTCCGCCCTAACAGAAGTCATTTATTCAGGCCGGGTCCACCCTTCAGACCAGTCATCCATTCAGGCCGGTCCACTCATCTGGCCAGTCATCTATTCAGGCTTTTTCACCCTCAGATCAGTCATCTATTCATGCCGGTATACCCCTCAGACCAGTAACCCCTTGTGGACGATTCACCCTAAGACCAATCATCCATTCAGGCCGGTCCACCCTCAGACCAGTCATCAATTCAGGCCGGTCCACTCTCAGGCCAGACATCCATTCAGACCGGTCCACCCTCAGATCAGTCATCCATTCAGTCCCGTCCACCCTCAGACCATTCCTCCATTCAGGCCAGTCCATCCCTTAGACCAGTCATCCATTCAGGCCGGTCCATCCTCAGACCAATCATCCATTATAGACGGTCCATCTCTCAGGCCAGTCATCCATTAAAGCTGGTATACCCCTCAAGCCAGTCACCCATTGTGGCCAGTCTACCCTCAGACCAGTCATCCATTGTGGAACGGTCCACCTCTCAGGCCACTCATCCATTCAGGCCGGTCCAACCTCAGACCAGCCATCCATTCAGGCCGGTCCATTCCTCAAACCAGTCATCCATTCAGGCCAGTCCACCCTCAGACCAGTCTTCCA
The DNA here is from genome assembly GCA_032361705.1 of Panulirus versicolor. NCBI lineage: Eukaryota > Metazoa > Arthropoda > Malacostraca > Decapoda > Palinuridae > Panulirus > Panulirus versicolor. The sequence continues at coordinate 12,709 of JAUUDZ010421694.1, read as the reverse complement.
TTCAGGCCGGTCAACCCTCAGACCAGTCATCCATTCAGGCCAGTCCACCCCTCAGACCAGTCATCCATTCAGGCCGGTCCACCCTCAGACCAGCCATCATTTCAGGCCGGTCCACCCTCAAGCCGGTCATCGATTCAGGCCGGTACACCCTATGACCAGTCATCCATTATGGCCGGTCCACCCATCCGGCCAGTCATCAATTATGGCCGACCCCCCTCAGACCAGTCATCCATTATGTCCGGTCTACCCCTCAGACCAGTCATTCATTGTGGCCGGTCTACTCTCAGACCAGTCATCTATTCAGGCAGGTCCACCCTCAGACCAGTCATCCATTATGGCCGGCCTACCCCTCAGACCAGTCATCCATTGTGGCCGGCCTACCCTCAGACCAGTCGTTTATTTAGGCAGGTCTACCCTCAGACCAGTCATACATTCAGGCTAGCCCACTCTTAGGCCAATCATCCATTCAGGCCGTTCCACCCTCACACCAGTCATCCATTCAGGCCGGTCCACCCTCAGACCAATAATCCATTGTGGCCGTTCCACCCATCAGACGAGTGATCCATTATGGCCGGTTCACCCATCTGGCCAGTCATCCATTCAGGCCGGTCCACCCTCAGACCAGTCATCCATTGTGGCCGGTCCCCCCTCAGGTAAGTCATCCATTTAGGCCGGTCCACCCTCAGACCATTTATCCATTTAGGCAGGTCCACCCTCAGACCAGTCATCAATTCAGGCCAGTCCACCCTCAGGCCAGTCCACCCTTAAGCCAGTCATCCATTCAGGCTGGTCCACCCCTCAGACCAGTCATCCATTATAGCCGGTCCACCCATCTAGCCAGTCATCCATCATGGCCGGTCCACCTCAGACCAGTCATCCATTCAAGCAGGTTCTACCCCTCAGACAAGTCATGTATTCATTCCGGTCCATGCTCAGTCATGAATTCATTCCGATCCATCCTCAGTCATGTATTCATTCCGGTCCATCCTCAGACCCATCGTCCATTCAGGCAGGTCCATCCTCAGACCAGTCATCCATTCAGGCCGGTCCAACCTCAGGTCAGTCATCCACTCAGGCCATTCCGACTCTCAAACCAGTCATCCATTCAGGCCGGTCCACCCTCAGACCAGTCATCCATTCAGGCCCGTCCACCCTTAGACCAGTCATCCATTCAGGCCCGTCCATCCTCTGACCAGTCATCCATTGTGGCAGGTCCATCCCTCAGGCCACTTATCCATTATAGCTGATCTACCCTCAGACCAGTCATCCATTCAGAACGGTCCACCCTCACACCAGTCATCCATTCAGGCCGGTTCACTATTAAGACGAGTCATCCAATATAGCCGGTCCACCCCTCAGGCCAGTCATCCATTCAAGCCGGTCCATCCTCAGACCAGTCATCCATTGTGGCCGGTCCACACCCTCAGACCAGTCATCCATTCAGGCCGGTCCAACTTCAGACCATTCATCCATTGTGGCCGGTCCACCCTCAGGCCAGTCATCCATTTAGGCTGATCCATCCTCTGACCATTTATCCATTTAGGCCGGTCCATCCTCAGACCAGTCATCCATTCAGGCCAGTCCACCCTTAGGCCAGTCATCCATTCAGGCCGGTCCATCCCTCAGACTAGTCATCCATTATGGCCGGTCCACCCATCTGGCCACTCATCCATTCAGGCTGGTCCACCCACAGAAAAGTCATCCATTCAGGCCGGTCTACCCCTCACACCAGTCATCCACTGGGGCCGGTTCAACCTCAGACCAATCATACATTCAGGTCAGTCCACCCTCAGACCAGTAATCCATTCAGGCTGATCCACCCCTCAGACCAGTCATCCATTATGGCCGGTCCACCCATCTAGCCAGCCATCCATTAAGGCCAGTCCACCCACAGACCAGTCGTCCATTCAATCCGGTTCTACCCCTCAGACAAGTCATCTATTCAGGCCGGTCCATCCTCAGACCCATCATCCATTCAAGCCGGCCCACCCTCAGACCATTCATCCATTCAGGCCGGTCCAACCTCAGGCGAGTCATTCATTCGGACCGGTCCGACCCTCAAACCAGTTATCCATTCAGGCAGGTCCACCCACAGACTAGTCATCAATTCAGGCCGGTTCACTTTCAGACCAGTCATCCATTCAGGCCGGTCCACCCTCAGACCAGTCATCCGTTCAGGCCGTTTCACCCTCAAACAAGTCATCCATTCAGGCCGGTCAACCCCTCAGATGTCATCCATTCAAGCCGGTCCACCCTCAGACCAATCGTCCATTATAGCCTGTCCACCCCTCAGGCCAGTCATCCATTCAGGGCTGTCCACCCCTCAAGCCAGTCACACATTATGGCCGGTCCACCCTCAAACCAATCATCCATTATGGAACGGTCGACCCCTCAGGCCAGTCATCCATTAGAGCCGATCCACCCACACACCAGTCATCCATTCAGGCCGGTCCGACCTCAGAGTATTCATCCATTCAGGCCGGTCCACCTTCAACCAGTCATCCATTCAGGCCGGTCCACCTTCACACCAGTCATCCATTCAGGCCGATCCACCCTCAGGCCAGTCAAACATTCAGGCCGATCCACTCATCTGGTCAGTCATCCATTCAGGCTGTGTCATCCTCAGATCAGTCATCCACTTAGGCCGGTCTACCCAACAGACCAGTCACCCATTGTGGAAGGTTCACCCTCAAACCAATCATCCATTCTAGCCGGTCCACCCTCAGACCAGTCACCCATTCAGGCCGGTCCATGCTCAGGCCAGTCATCCATTCAGGCCGGTCCACCCTCAGGCCAGTCATCCATTCAGGCCGGTCCACCCTCAGGCCAGTCATCCATTCAGGCCGGTCCACCCTCAGGCAAGTCATCCAGTGCTGCAGGTCCACCCCCCAGGCCAGTTATCCATTATAGCCGGTCCACAATCAGACCAGACCAGTCATCCATTCAGGCCCCTCCACCCGTAGATCAGTCATCCATTCAGGCCGGTCCACCCTCAGACCAGTCATCAATTATGGCCGGTCCACCTCTCAAGCCAGTCACCCAATCAGGCAGGTCCAACCTTAGACCAGTCATCCATTATGGCCGGTCCACCCATCTGGCCAATCATCCACTCTAGCCGGTCCACCCTCATACCAGTCTTCCATTTAGGCCGGTCTACCGCACTGACCAGTCATCCATTATGGCCGGTCCAACCTCAGGCCAGTCATCCATTCATGCCGGTACACCCTCAAACCAGTCATCCATTGTAGCCGGTCCACCCCTCAGACCAGTCATCCATTCAGGCCGGTCCAACCTCAGACCAGTCATCCATTGTGGCCCTGTCCACCCCTTAGTCCAGTCATCCATTCAGGCCGGTCCACTCTCAGGCCATTCATCCATTCAAGCTGGTCCACCCTCAGATCAGTCATCCATTGTGGCCGATCCGCCTTTCTGGCCAGTCATCCATTGTGGCCGGTCCACCCCTCAGGCCAGTCATGCATTCAGGCCAGTCGACCCCTCAGATCATTCATCCACGTATACTGTATATAGTATGTGTATGTTTTATACAGTATGTGTATACTGTATATAGTATGTCTATAATGTATATAGTATGTGTATAATGTATATAGTATGTGTACATTGTATATAGTATTTGTATACTGTATATAGTATGTGTATAATGTATATAGTATGTGTATACTGTATATGATATATGTACACTGTATGTAGTATGTGTATACTGTATGTAATATGTGCATACTGTATACAGTATGTGTTTACTGTATACAGTATGTGTATACTGTATATAGTTTGTGTATACAGTATATAATATGTGTATACTGAATATAATATGTGTATGCTGTATATAATATGTGTATAATGTATATAGTATGTCTATAATGAATATAGCATGTGTATACTGTATATAGTACGTGTATACAATTCATAATGTGTGCATAATGTATATAGTATGTGTATGATGTATATAGTATGTGTATACTGGATATGTTTGTGCATACTGTATATATGTGTATAATGTATGTAGCATGTGTATACTGTCTATAGTATGTGTAAACTGGATATGTTTGTGCATACTGTATATATGTGTATAATGTATGTAGCATGTGTATACTGTCTATAGTATGTGTATACTGTATATAGTATGTGTATACTGCATATAGCATGTGTATACCGTATATAGTATGTGTATACTGTATATGATATGTATATAATGTATATTGTATGTATATAATGAATATAGGATGTGTATAATGTATATACTATGTGCATAATGTATATAGTATGTGTATATTGCATTGTAGAGATGATCATAAATGATCTATCATGTGGTGTTAGTTTGGTAATGTATATAGTCTAGAATATGTCTGTGTTACAAAGTACAAGAGAAAATATCTGTCCTGCCTGTTTGCCTCTCTCCTCCTGCAGACACTAAACTTAATATTTTAGGTACATAATGAAATTATGATTCTTACGATAAACAGTAGTAACATGTACTTACTAGTGACAGGGACATCACATTAAGGTCTGAAGATATAATATGTGAGTATCCTACATGAACAGCGGCAAGAGCTGTGGCCTGGTGGAGCAACGATACTCCCTCAAGGATGGCCAGAGTGCGACTGACTCGCTTACTGATTCCACCTGCCTCGCCTACACACCGATAGCATCCTTCTTGCCATTTGGCTACGTAGCACGCAGCCCAGGTCAGCTGCCTTCCCTGACGTCAGCATCTCGGAATTAAGAAGAGAGAAGAAAGAAGAGGATTGTGGCATTGTCTCCCGCGTGAGGACGTCACTAAACCAGTCTGACCAACGTTGTTTTCGCACCACCCTCGCCCCCCACGTCGCCTCCAGTCGTTTTGCATTTCTTTATCTTATCATCCAACTCATCGTCCTCCAACGTACAGCTTGAGCACTTTCTACCCCAGCTTCCCCACTCCATTATGGACATTTATATTCCGAGGAGCGGAGGCTTGGTGTGGGTGTGTTCCCGTTTAACGGGGTAAAGAGCCTCTTATTCTTTCTTGTGAGTAAATACTGTCCTTGTACCGCCGAGCCTCCAGGGCTCCCCCCCCCCCCCCCGTGATAGCGCAGGGGCTTCCCTGGAGAGGGGTCGTGGTCCCTCACTCATGTTTCCTCGACGTTAGGACAGTGATGCCACCATCTCGCCTCCCAACATTACAGTGAAAATGACTAAAACTGATAGCCTCCTTTCCCCTCCCCCCCCCCCCCCTTTCAACCACCGACTTCCTAATACCTGTATGTAGGGCAAGTGAGGTCCGTCCCAGTAGGATTATCCAAAACCCTACAAACAAATATTAGTTCTACCCAAGCCATTGCCTGACGAATTTACAAAGAAGCTTTATCAACTCACTCACTTCTTCCAAGCTAGATGCACCGTCATCGATGTTTCTATCATGTCCCTAAACCCCACAGAGATTGTTCAATACGTCACGGTCACTTAAGATCCAATGCTCCAGACCTACTGAGGCAGATCGTCTCCTGTCACGAGGAATTGTTTTCCATGACCTCAGTGCCTGCCAGATACCTAAAACCCGACCAGTACTTTGACATCCAACAATGTTTCAAATGTCTTCAACACCGACACGTGACCAAGAGCTGCACAACTCAGCATGTATGTAGTCACTGTGTGGAAGTTGGTCACAGCTTTCGCGAGTGCAAGGATCAAGCAGCAATCTATGCTAACTGTAAAGGTCAACACATTCCTACATCTGGGCAAAACCTTGAACTCTCACTCTCCAAGGAAAGATGCATTATTCAAGGCATTATTCTTGAGCAAGGAAGACAAGTCTGAATTTGTCAAAATTTTCGATTTGCTGCCTGCACACAACAACCTTCCCACTGTACAAACGCCACCCGAACTCCTCACTTCCCTCGCCAACAACCATCCTTCCCAGACTCCTGTCACACCCGCCTCCCTAACCCCTAACGCAATTGTAACATCCCAGGCAACCTCAAGCAACACTTCAAACACCTCCGCATCCCCTAACACAACTCCCTCCACCACCACCTCAATCCAATAACACCACCAACACATCCATATTTCCACCTACCAATTCCCCTTCCACATCCACCAACACAATGGTATTCATCGACCCCAAACTTAAAAGAACATTAAACTTACAAAAATCCCATAATGCTTAAAATATTACAATCTAATGTGCTCAGCTATTACAATAACCGTCATCTGATTGCCACTCTCCTTGAAGAGACCCAATTTTATGATACTTAACAGGACATGTCTCACCAGCGGGTATAAAATCGGACAATCTCCAGACGGTAGACACGAGGGAGTCGCCATTCTTACACTTAACACAATCGAAAATGAATACCTCACCACTTCATGGCGCTTCGAACACTTTCTAGCAGTAAAGATAAACACACCACACGGCTCTATTACCTTCTGCACTACATGCGCTCGACCCAACACTAACATTCCACTCCACGATATTTACACAGTATTTAACCACACTCATATCCCAGTCTACATCTACCTGACCTCAACGCTCAACACAACGTTTCACCACAACACAAACTATACTCACAGTGATGACCTATTCGTTTTATACTCCTTCAAACGTCTCATCTTTCTAGCACCTCACTTCCACACCGTCTTCACTGGCCCAGGAGGAAAAGGTCGAGCCAACCTTGTCTTCTCCAACAGAGCCAGTAATTACCTTCATTACTTTTTGTCTCCAGGACCTCAGTGCGGATCCGACCACACCCCCTCTCTTTCTTCACCTCTCATCTAACCTTATCCTCATCCCATCACCTCCACACTATCACATCAAAACGGACCGGGACAACTTCAGAGACGATCTTTCCAATTGCACTTAACGCCACCAACTACGAAAATCAGCCAATAACGTTAATAGATACAGAAATAGAACATATACATCAATCACACACGCAGCTGACGCATCCATCCCAAAATCCTCATTTACCTAAAGATACTCCTTCCCATCTGTCAAAACAACAAGACTCTCTCGTGTTACCGTCGACGGTTTGATCATAACAGATATCGGTTAGGCCTAGTACGGTGGGACCTCACCTCCCTACGCAACCACACACTGAACAGCCTCAAAGAAGACCACAATAGACGCTGGAAATCCTTAATCACCACAGCAGAACAACATCGAGTGAGATCCCCTCGAGTTCTGGAATCGAATCCGAAAACTCCAAGGAATACCCCAAACCGACTTTAATGAACTAAACGACAATAACACTCTACATCACAACCCACAAGACATCGCAAACATCTTTCAAAGACACTGAGAGGGTATCTTTAACCCACATCCCCCCCCCCCCCATCCTTTGGCGTACGAAAATGCTCAAATTATCACACAGCACATACAAAACAGACCCAGTCACTTTTATCCACAACAAATCATACATCTACATTCCGTTTCAGACGACCATTTACTCACATCTCCCGTAAGGTCGAACGAGGTGTAATTCCTCCGTCTAAAATCCCACCAAAGTATCCAGCCCCAGCCAACTCAGGCACTGGTTACCCACCTCCTGACAACACTCTAAGAGCCATAACCTCGCCTTCACTGCGGCACTAGCCAGCCTCAGGCTATTTCCCCACAAATTTCAAAACAGCAACGACCACTATGATACCAAAACCCAATAAATCAAGCCGATACCCAATTAACTATAGACCCATTAGCTTACTTGTATCCATCGGCAAGACATTTGAAAGAATCATAAACAACAGACTCAGACGACACCTAACAAATAACTTACTCTCACACAAACAGTTTAGCTTTCCACATCACTCCACACAAGATGAACTCAACATAATCACCAACAACATAAGAAACAAGACCCGGACATACAGAATGACTGCCCTCATCACAAAAGATGTAGAGAAAGCTTTTGACACCGTCTGGCACGAAGGCTTGAGGTACAAACTAAGTACTCAGTTTCAACTCCCATGACCCACCATTAAACTTCTATCCAATTACTTCAGCAACAGAAGAATGCGAATTAAGTACAAAAATTCTTATTCATATTACTTCCCCCATAATGCCGTTGTACCTCAAGGTTCTGTGTTGCCCCCCACGCTTTACATGTTCTACATAAATAATCTTCCCGAACCTTTACACTCAACAATATGCTGATGACGTCACCCAACTGATCAGAGCCAGAACCAACACACATTTAACCAGAAGAGCTCAGGAGGAAATTGACCACGTTTCACTTTGAGAGTTCAAATGGAGAATCAAATAAACCTCTGCAAAATGAACATATCATACTTTAACGTACGTCAAAGACACATGATAACTAATGTCTACTTACACTCCCGTATTAACCGTCATTTACCCATACCCGTCTCCCGTACTAACACTGTACTGGGCCTAAATTACGACGGTCAGTTGCGAATGAACTGTCACGTCCAATCTAGGGAGGCTATTGCCAGAGCAGAGAGCTCATGATATTGTATAGATTTAGAGAGGCACAATCAAAAACCAAATTGCACCTGTACAAAGTATTGATACGACCATTAATTACTTACGCCCCTTCAGTTCTTGACCTCACAGCCACAACCAACATTCTCGTCTTCCGCATAATTCAATATAAAGCTTTACGTTGGGTCTCAACACCAAATGGCACGAGTTCACCAGGAATACACAACTCCACGAGAGAGCGCGATGCCTCCACTAAACATCTGTTGGAGAAAAATTTATGAAAAACAAGTGGAACGTTTTGAAGTCGACCATAATACTGGATAGAATAGTTCAACAATCTCCTGGGAACATATCACTCACACAATATATTTCAATGTTCAACCTGAACCATATCCAGTCCCCATATATCAAAATTTAAAAGCTGGAAACTTATACAACTCATAACCAAATCTGTGCAGGGAACATCGTGGCAAAATCAGTGTCTATCGTCAGAAGTACAATCCCTCTCCTCCTGTACCCACCCATCCACCCTAAAAGAAAAAGAGTAAAATCAAAACTACATTTTCCTTCGTCCTTCACTCACCCGCCCTGGCCTACATAATCCAACAACCCAGTGCACTCTGGGTCCAGCCCTGGCTCTGTCTCCTGCTAAAATTCACTTTCTCTAAGTTAACTCTTGCTCTTTCCCCCTCTCCCCCCCCCCTTTCCCCTCCCCCTCCCCCACCCTCTCCTTGGAAGACTTATCTGTCTTCATTCATTCATTCAAACCGGTGTTGCAGTGTTGCCAGCGCCGCACTACAATACCAGATAGTTTCTTGCTCAGGGAAGCAACCTGCACTACAAGTGTATCATTCTATAATTAGACACGAGACCACAACACAACACAACAGTTGCCATCATAACTGAAATCCACATGTTCGAGGTGGGTTGGTTGGTACCATAGAAGCATAAATCTTTTTTTTCCTACGGAAAATCTCCAGCCATGACCAAATGTGTACATCAAGGCCGAACCTTATCTCAAGTATAGAGGTTAATGAAAAGGAAAAGAAACAGAAAATATTTACGAAATTTGAAGGCAGTGAAAAACTTGCTTTTTCAGATGTGCCAGTTCATGCCTATGGGGGAAAACATAAAAGGCTAGAGAGTTCCAAAGCTTCGATGTGCAGGGAAAGAAACAGTTATTAAACCGGTCATGTGCCGCACAAGCAGCCACCTCTCGGGAGGCATCACTCTCTGAGAGAGTGATATGCCTACACAAGAGGGAACGAACCGACATTGCAGCGTAGGACCAAAGACTATAAAACAAAAGTGGCTGACTTAACCACAGTATATATGTCCTGCCCGCCCGGCAGTGGCGCCATCTATTAAATTTCCAAAAAAGTCGACTCGTTTACAGTGCGGATTGTTGCTAGATACTTCCAGATATTCAATCAAACATGGCCTGCACGACTATATACATTATACTCATATTCCAATATATCTTTATCTTACTTTTATTATTTCCTTATCTGAATTCAGGTATAAGTTTTAAACGTGTCCATATTTTGATAAATCTTTCCACTACACTGACACAGCCGTTTATCTGTTGTTCTCTATACAATGGGAAAAATAACTAATGTATGTTAATTGCTACTTTATCATGACAATTCCCCCAGGCAAGACACCTTTCTATAAAAACCCTGGTGCTACACAAGATCTCTTCCCAGAGTCTCCTTATCCATCTACATACTCACCGGCAGATGAATTTATGAATATTCTAAACAGTATATCTATATATTTGAGGGTAACTTAACAAAAGTTTCATCTATTCACTTCAATTTTATTGGCATACTTTTCATACTGTACAATACAATACCTAACTATATATGAAAAAAAAATGTACATACAGTACGGTAAAGAAATATCGACAGTATGAGCACATAATGTGTGAAACTATCATGTTACAATACATAAGATTTGGTTCCTCTTCGTTACGCAATTTACAGAAACATAAAAAGGAAATTTGGTTCCTCTTTGTTACACAATTTACAGAAACATAACACTTGAAAGTCCACTGAACCTCCTTGTTTAAATGCCAGCGAGCAGTTAGTACTCACACTCTACTCCTGAGTTGTTGTTGTTGGCACTATCCTCACACCATCAATAAGTGCTGCACTTGTACCTTAGGATAACAACACCTCACAGGAGAATGTCAAGTTGCCTTAGGATGCCTAGACCAGGTCTGGCGCAAGACTCTCCGCACCGTGGACACCTTAGTGAATTTCACTGTCCTTGGCTGCACGTATTCAGTAACAGGACCAGGTTTCCGGCACCAGCCAAACAGTCCAACAGCCACGAAATTAAGGACGCGCCACCCGCCTCCACACCAGCCGTTACTCAACACCTTAACACGTCCAAAATTCCTGCAATTTTCAATATACTTCAATTACTATTACGTCCCACACATTCTCCAAACTATCATCAGAGTTTCACTTACATACACATCACCTCCCCATCCCCTATCACCATCACATACCTGCTTATTTGTTGATTCCTCTCTAACCCTCAGCCAGTGGTTCACCTTTTGTTTAAAGATAACCGGCCTCTCTGTGCCTCCACCAGCGCCTCCTGTACCAATGTGCGCCAAATCTGTATTACTCACTCCCGCTCATTACACACAAAAGAGAAAAATAATAACAAAATGTTTACTCAGATTACAAAACAATTACAGCACATATTACAGTATCATATAACAAATATATTATAGAATAACCAAACAGAATGAGAGCAGTTAAATTAATAGACTTACAAACATCATACAAACTAAGCAACACAAAAATGTATTGACAAAAATCATAGAAGTCAAACAGAAGAAAATTCATATATTTACAAAAATCTTGGAAACCAGCAACATTGCAACATTAAGAAATGGCAAAGCTTAAATAAACACTAATACAAGAACTGTGTGCCTCCTGCTGTGCATCAAATAAAATGTGGACTCTGTGTAGATAAGCAATGTCCATGCTTGACTTTTTCGTGCAGTTGCCATTTACAAAAAGGTTTCCAGTAACACTCACAGATTATGTTGAATCTAAAGTATAATATGATATGTTGCATGTCTGACAATTCTTACATGATAGGGTGATGGCCAATGTGTCTGACCTTCAGTATAGATGATGTATATACAAGTTTATTCACAATTATAATTTACACAAGCATGGAGATATTCATATTAATAAATCCCCAGCCAACATTCCAACAACAAGGTCCAATGCTTGTAGTACTACTAGAACTCTACATTCTTACCCTACGTTTATTTTAATGACTATCTCACTAATTTCATACCAACAATACACCTTACCTCTCTTTGTCCTGTAGAAATTTGAGGAAAAAATACGATCTGTATGAGTAGTATTCTTCCTCTTCCGTATCACACATGGATAACATCGGTCGGCCATTATCAAGTTTTTTGTAAACATTTATCTAAATCTGGCGCGTCAGACGACCCTTGACAGAGCCATCTAAGGGTCTTTCCAAAAAACATTTGTGCGTTCGTTTGTTCGCTGGTCAAGCCACATTCCTCTATTTTGTTTATAGTCTTTGGTACATGACAGCGCAGAACAAGTTTTAAAGTTAACCAGGGAGAGTTGGTAAACCCGACCTTCCGCTCGCCACTCAACTCTGCCAAGAAAAGCTGCAGAGATGCAACATTACATTCCACATTCCACATTGACAGGAGAATCTTAAATTTGTTATGTCATTATTATTCTAATGTAAAGATTTTAGATGAAGTAGAATTCTTAGTCATTATTCATTTTGTTCTTTCTCGATAATTCATTTCAAGTTAGGCTTTTACGATATACATTTGCAGAGGAACATTTTCGATTTTATGTTTCTAACACAAATTCATAATTCAAATATTGCATACGCATTATACTCTACATAGACTGTGATGTTGGTAATATTGCATGCGTATTATACTGTATATAGACTGTGATGTTGGTAATATTGCATGCGCATTACGTCAGGCTTGGACGTTCAACTGACTAAGTGTACGTCAGGCTTGAACACTGAGTTTACGTCAGTCTTAAACACTGACTGAGAGTACATCAGGCTTGAACACTGACTGAGTGTACGTCAGGCTTGAACACTGATTGTAGGTCAGGCTTGAACACTAAGTGTACATCAGGCTTGAACACTGACTGATGTACGTCAGGCTTGAACACTAAGTGTACATCAGGCTTGAACACTGAGTTTACGTCAGTCTTAAACACTGACTGAGAGTACATCATGCTT
>JAUUDZ010421683.1:0-14313 GCA_032361705.1 Panulirus versicolor | reverse complement strand
ATATGTATATATATATATATATATATATATATAAATGTGTGTGTGTGTTTATATGAGTGGATGGGTCATTCTTCATCTGTTTTCTGGTGCCACCTTGCTGACCTAGGAGACGGCGATCAAGTATAATGAATGATAATATGTATGTACATGTGTATATATGCATATGTCTGTGTATGTGTATGTATATGCATATATGTTAATATGTATGTATATGTGCGTGTATGGGCGTTTATGTATACTGTGTATATGAGTGGATGGGACATTCTTTGTCTGTTTCCTGGTGCCAGGTACCCATTTTATTGACCAACCCTTAGGGGTGGATGAACAGTTGGGTTGATTGTGAACAGCATGCAGCAACCAGGATTTGAACCTGTTCGCTTGACCCTGGGTGGCTTGTGAACGATATATGGCCTCTTATAGTAAACACAGTTTAATGTTTGGTTCTTGTGTCAGTGAAAAGAAAAAACTGATATTTTCTTGTTAAGGCTCCTGTCCTACCTCCCTAGATTTTACAATCCATCCCATGATGGAGCATGTTATTGTAGTACAACAGGAAGATAAGAAAACATACTTTGAAGGATGTGAAAATGTTTTCATGCATTATGACAATATTACATGGAAATCCTCCTTTACTTTTCCCTTATCCTTAGCCGTGTTCTGGCTCTCTTAATGATTTATACATACAATAGGAGTATCTGTAATTAGTAGCCAGGCTTGAAATGTAGACAGTGCTCCAATTGTGTAGGATGATTAGGTGTGAAGCTCAAAGGGCTCATTCCCCAGAACGAAGTCATTTATAAGGATCGTATTATTGTAATAGATTCTAAGATGAAATAGAGACTCTTATAGTATTATATTGGAATATTATAGAATTCATCATATGTACTGGTGCAAAGAAGCTCAATGATTATGCTTTAGAAAGTAAAAGTTAGCAGTAGAAATGGTTATCAGTGTAGTCGTGTGGTCATTTTCTTCCGTCCTTTTAGCGTATGTAGTAGGTACTTATCTCTTATTAGTAATGAGCACACATGGGTCCTGGATGGGGATGAGAAGGTAGTTTGGTATATTGCAGCTGCAGTTATATGCCACTGATTGAGGTAACAGTGCAGACAGATACGTGTATATTGCAGTCTTTATTTACACTTGTCCATGAGATTTATCCATTTATTCTTTGTAATTTTCAAGAAAATGACTTAACCCCAAAACCCAGACACTTCTAAATATCTGATTTTGAGCTATATGATAATGTTGTTCTTTATCTTATAGAGGGAATTTCTGAGTCTTAATAATGTGTTTTTCATATGCAGGAAACTGACATAAAGGGGCATGTGCAACAGATCCTCTTGTAGGAAGGTGGTGAGCAAATTGGAAACTTCTTAAAGAAAATGGCATATTCATGCATGCACAAACATTGCAAGACATCTTCCTTGACCTACCACAGGTGACGATCATTTTTTCCCATGCTTCAGCACTCTCCATCATGCTGTCTTAGACTTCATTTGTCCTTCAGGTGATAGGCAGTATCTCATGTTAGAGGTGAAAATATGAGACAGATTATTGAACCTTTGTGTTTTCAAGAGCATATAAAATAGTGTTGTGTAATAGAAGTGTGTTAGATCATAGTTTCTTGTAGTATGTTCCCTAGTACAACAGGCATGTTTTAGTAGTTGTGATTAAGTTAGAAACTTCACTGTGATGGTTTATTAGTCTAGAGGGCTTGATCTTCCTCTCTTTATCATAGTTTTTTAATTCTCTTTGTATGAATTTTTATGCTGCAGTCCTTTTAGGGTACTTTGTAGACATATGTTTTCTTATAGTTGAGGTTAATTCGAATGTCATGCATAAAGAGCAAATAGACCTCCTCAGGAAGATCATCGCTTGCATCATATTATCCATTACTTTTTATTTGGTTGTGCACTCTTTTAGCCTAGTCGAGACAGGTTTCTATGCATCACTGATCAACTTATGGGATATGTTATTTCTAGTACATAATTAGACACTTCTAATTTCCCAAGAAGTTCTTTGACATCTCAATATTTTAAGTTTTTCATTTGTTACCATCAAGAAATTCAGTGTGGCTCTTGCTGGATTCCCAAAGCTGATATCTTTGCTCTCTGTCATTCTTATAATTGAAGATTATTGTGTATTTCATACCTAACTTAAAAATATCATTTTTGCCGGTTGTTATTTTTGTAACCTGAAGTGTAGCTTAGTCAGTAAGATCTAAACCTCTATCCATGCTGTGAAATTTTAGCTCCTTGGAGTGGGTTAGCTTTACATTTTTGCTAATTAAGTTTCTTTTGTAGAGGGAATTTTGAGTCACTGTTTATCTACAGAATTCCTTTTTCATGGGCAGTTAGAGTTGCTGCACTCTTACTGCTTGTTTGGTTGGAGGAGTAATATTGTAGGTCTCCTTAGCTGTGAGTTACCTGTGTTTTCCCTGCCGTAAGGAAGTACATAACTTCTCTTAACATCCAAGGTCACTTTTATTGGTGTCCTCATTTCCAGTATTGTTATAAGGGTAAGAAGAATGATCAGATAAGCTTGATTATGAATCACTAAGTATATTCTTGACATTATCAAATGAGAGAAGACTTATCTCGTGAAGGAAAACACATTGTAGATTTAAGGAAAAATCCAAGGAAGTAAAGAACTCTCCCACAGTTGTAGACTGAAAGTAGTAGATGCCACATCAGCCAACTATTGAGTTGCTAAAACTTACATAATGTTTGTTGTCCATTGTTAGCATGTTAGGTGCTCTTTGACCAGCCAAATGGATGTGGCACAAGGTTTTCCATTAAGAATCTCAGTTTTGTGTCAGTTACAACATATTGGAGTAAATTTCTTATGTTCCAATAAAATGTTGTCTTTTCATGCTGTGATAAGGGCTTCAAAACCGAATTTTGTAGTAGCTGATAGCACTTTTATTTTTATCCCAAATGTTTCAGTTATTTATGCTTTAACAAGTACCATTCATTCATCAGATTGCCAGGAAGGCAGGAGGCAGTAATACAAAATGTTTGTGTTGTTTCTGTTGTTGTGGAATGACATGTTGCATTTGTAGATGTTTACAATGCATTCATAGACCTTTATTAAAATAGGCATAGTCAGTCTTTTCATGTGACGGCAACTTGCAGCAAAGTATCTTACTACATGTGAAACTGAATTGGGTTTTTTCAAGAAGAAAACAATGAAAATTATACTTGCAGTAGGCGTGTCAATGAGTATCTATTTATTTCAAGTTGAAATCTTCATATGTGCAAAAGGCACCCCCATCCAATGAAAAATAATGTTTCATTACTTTGTGTATGTACAGTAATTGTTGACTGGAGGCTTTGATTTTGACACCTATCAGATGTTAAAGAATCATTTTGGCTTGGAACTAAGCACTTGGATTGAACTCCCAAAAAATACAAACACACACATGCATTTCTTACTTCCAAAATATAACCAGTTTTAGAACTTGTTGAGAAAGCTGCTTATTACAAAGAGGACTGGCATGCATTGTGGAAGGCACTCAAAATCTGTGGTGTAGGAGGGAAGTTGCTGGATACATTGAAAAATCACTCTTCAAAAATATTAGAGAATACATTTAAGCAAATAGTAAGGTAAATGAAACCTTCGAGAAAGGCTTAGGAGTAAGGCAGGGCTGTTTGATGATAACTCTGCTTCCCAGTAGATATATCAATATGGCACTGAGATTAAGACAGGAAATGGGAAGAGAGGGACAAATTTTAAGTTGAATAGGATGACATGGTTGTTGGACACTAGTTCATTTTCAGATAATTTGGTGTTGTTTGGAGAAAGTAACAGTCATTACATAATGAGATGAATGAGTGTTACACAGCATGTAAAAGAAGGAAGTTGTAGGTAATTGTTGGAAAGATTAAAGTTATGGGTTTTGAAAGGGATGAATAAATATGAAGAAGAAAGTTGTTGGTAATTGTTGGAATGATTAAAGTTATGAGTTTTGAAAGGGATGAATAGATATGAAGAAGGAAGTTGTTGGTAATTGTTGGAAAGATTAAAGTTATGGGTTTTGAAAGGGATGAACAAATATGAACAGTGAGCAGAAGTACAACATTTGGATGGGTGGTGAAATGCTGGAAGACATTACTGAGCGTAAGTAGTTTCCTCAGTATTTTGCAAAGAGCACAGTAGAGGGAGAAATAAAAGAGACAGTTGTCCAAAGGAGGAAAGTGATTGCATTCTTTGGGAGAATTTTGAATAGGAAATATATGATCATAACTGTGGAAGCAGGAAAGAAGTACAGCATAGTTCTGCCAGCCCTAACCCTGGATTTGAAATATGATAGGAAGGAGTAGATTTTGTAAGATTTAGGTTGCTGAAAGTGAGCTATTTTGAGTGGTGCTTGTCTGTGTACCTTTGGGTAAATGATACCTAAGTATATTGGAAATGTAGCATGTCAGAAAAAAAAGATATGCATTGTGATGTTATAAGGTGTGTGAAGAGAAATACCTCAACAGTACATGTCGAAAAATTTTTAAAGAAAATGTAGAGGATTGAGATAGAAGTAAGTGGAGGGAGTGGAAGACAGCTGGTATCCTGATAGGGGAAGTTAAGGGAGTATATCCAGAGGAGGACCCAGGAAAGTGTGAGTGGGACAGAGTATGTTAAAGAGATGTGTTTTAGTATAGCAGCCAGAAGATTTCTCTGCGATGATCACTTCTCCCCTTCTCATGGCATACCTACCTACCTTTGAGCACCTATGACAAGATTCTGCAAGAGATACAGAAAATTAAGGTCTAATCAAGTACATTAGGGTATCTTGATTGAATACAGTTGATAGTTAATCTCATTCATGTTTGTTGCTACAATTGAACCTTTAAGCTTAATTCAAATAGCATGGAATTTAGTATTTGGAATTGGTTTGTATCCTTTATCCACGAGGCATTTAAAGTCTCTTGGCTTTTTATTTGAATCATTTAGTATCATGGTGTAATCATCTTAGGGATAAAAGTCTCAATTTTTTGCCAAAAAATGTGCAATATCAATACTATTTATACAACAGTAATTAACCCATGTGCTTTCAGGCAAGTAGGAGTCAGTTATCAATTAGTCATGAGAAAAAGTATTTCACCCAAGAATTATCAATAAGTCATGAGATAAAGTCTTTCGGCCAAGAAGCTGAAAATCAAATGACCATACAGCCCTGTTAGGGTGCAAATATTTTACCAAGATTGCTCTTTACTATTGTTTCCTTCTGGTTTATGTTTTTATGTTAAGGCACAAATAGTTACAGAGTTTGTTTTGTAGATTTTATGGAAAATTATTGATATTGAATAATACTTGTATGAACATAGATAAGCAGAGTTTAATGCCACAGATACTATTCATTCAGGGTCCAACAATATGCTCATCTTTTCAGATCTTAGTGAAGTAATGTTTGCATTTGACATTTTGTCTTTGTTGTTTGTATAATGAAGTTTCGTAGGATATTATGACCATGGCAGATGATCCTGTGTATGAATATTATTATAATGTATTCAAATGTGCTGTGTTCATTTACAGTCTTTTTGCAAGGTGTTCACTACAATTTGATTGTGAATATTTTAAGCACAAGATTTTATCTTATTCCAGTAGTGAAATATTTATAAAAAGAACAAAGTATTTGACTGATAGTTTGATAGCATTATTATATTGGAAATTATTTTATATTGTCAGATTACATGATATTGACGTGTTTTCTAGCAAAGCAAATAAAACTAGAAGACTGAGGATATACTCTTTTTTGTTTGTGTGAAGTGTACTGCTTCTCCTACAGTGCTGTTTTCTACCATAGTCAGGCATTCCTTATACTTATTCTGCAGTACCAAAAAAACTGTGTTGACCAAAGGGAAGAAAATTTATTATTTGACTAATTAATGTTTCTTCTTCCATGGGAAGCATTGGGTTCTGTATTTACTTTGTCTTATGTGCACACCAGTTAAGTATTCAGAGTGTGGAGTTTATCATATTGGCTTGGGTTGAAAAGGAGTTATGCCATTTAGTAGCAGTTTCAGGAAACAGACTTTGTCGGGTTAGCACATGTATGAATACACTTTCCTGGAGGGTTAGAACATGAATGAATCCATTATTCCCTGAAGGTTAGCAGATTTGCAAATACATTTTCATATGGAATTTTTCTTCATACTATTTCTCAAGAGTAACTTCATCACACTTGATCTGTAGGGCCAGCATGTTGAAGTGATCGTTTATATATTACCCTGTCCTTCATCAGAATGGATTTTCTCCTGTTAACCTGTGGAATTATATAATTTGATCAGGAAGTTCAAGATGGACATGATTCTCATAAGCGTAGACAGTACAGTAGAGTAAATGTTACCATATCCTGGTGTTACTCCTTTCTCATATGTCTGATGGAGCATCCCCTCACCCAGGACAGGAATCTTCCTGTGTACACATTCACACACACTGGTATGTGACATAGGCTAGTGTGTGTATGTGCATACATTCATAAGGGTAAAAACATGGTACATAGATAGAGGATTAAGCAACGGGGCAACACAAGTGTTAAACTCTCTCCCTGCAACACACACATGAAAATCACACTCCCTCTAACCTTCCAACCATCTGCACTCCTCCATATAGTCTGATTGAACTTTTATCATATCATTAAGAAGACTCAACATCTTTACATCATTTAAGACAAGACTTTTAGACCTGTAAGAACACCTTTAAACTTTTCAGTATCTGCAAAACTTAAACGTTCCACTAGTCATTTCTTTATAAATACCATTGAAAGTTAGAGAAAAAATTGTGATATAATCGTTTTATGAATTTAAAGAAAGTGTAGAAATTTGTTATGTAACTTATCTTCCTGCCACAGGATATCTTACATTGGAGCTCCCGAAACACTCAGGAAGCCAGCCACGTCCACTGGGTGGGATGGGTCGGACCATATAAGTGCAGTGCTGTTGTATGTTTGTCTTTGTGGGGTGAGGTCATAAAAACTGAATAGTAAGTATTCAGTGTTCTCAGTATGGAAGTTGCATCTTGGGCATGAGGGTCTTGCAATACACTGAATTGTTGTTTGTATTGGTTGGTGTTCAGAGCATAGAGAAGAGAGTGTAATATGTACATGTCTAGGGAGTGTAGTTTCTGATGGGTATATGCTTGGTAGAGTGGAGTTTTAATTGAAGTTGAGAGGGTATTATCTATTGCATATTGAGTTAGTACAGTCTGAATACATTTTGTCAAGTGTTATAAGGTATTGGTACACTTCCTATTTCAGTATGGGGAATGATGGTTCATTTTAAAGTGATTTGCAAGGGAGGGTTTAAGTGCTATAGCAGAGAATATATACTTATATACCTTAATTTTACTTTCCTGACCCAAGATACCTTCTGTAGGGCTTCTACGATGATCAGAAAGCCAAACACATCCACCATGAAGGGCTGCAGATTACAAACAGTAGGAATGTTGCATATGTGTGTCTTTGTGGAATGAGCACATAATTGTTAAGAAGAAAGTGTTCACTGTCTTCAGCGCAGAAATTTCACCTTAGCCATTAGAGGTCCTGTAGTATGTTGAATCTGTTTGTAATATCAGAGAGATGAGTGATGGCTGCATACAAACAAGATAACAAGGAAAGAATGAACTCCTTTGGAGTGAGAAGTTCTTCTGAAGGATTTTACTCCATAGATATAACATTGCTGTAGTTTACTTTTCACTCCCATTGTAACCATATGCAAGCAGAGTTTAGCAATGTCGGTGATAAAGCATAGTTTGTGTTTGTATGGGGAGGGTAGTTTCAGGTGGGTGTATCTGTGATGAAGTGGGTTTATATTTAAGACTTGGTTGAGAAGGCAGTTGTTTAATGTTTATCTAGTAATTACAATGTATATATGTTTTCTCATGTATTTGTTGGGGAGGGAGATATTTATGTGTAGTTTGCTTAAGTGTGAAGAAAAGAGAAGCTTTTTATTTATATTTGTGGGTAGGTGGCTGGTTATGAAGTGGTTTGATTAGGAAGGGTCTATTGCTGCTGCACACACACACACTTACTTAGCTTGTACACTCCAAATTAGGATTTCATGTCTTATTTTTTGTCTCACTGAAACTAAATTTCTTGGCTAGACTTAACATCTTTTCCATACATCTACATATGATGGTCTTTCCTTGTACCCCTTGAGAAACAGAATTTCATCAATTAATATTCTAAGCTCAAGTCTGCTGCCTAATTACTATATCCCCATTTTTAACTTTTTATAACATCTCTTGGCTCAGATAGGATAGAATGATTATGAAATATTTGTCTGTAGTGTGTAGTTCTTTAGGTAGAGGTATTCTGCAAGTCTTCCTATCGTATTTACTCTACCTTACACCTGTTAGGATTGTCTCGTAGGAGTGATTTTCTCTTGAGATTTAGAGTTCAACAAAGACAATTTTTTGACAGTAAAAATGGTGAGAATTAACATAACTTGTAATGAAATCATGAAGATTGAGATATCAAAGCAGTATGAATTGAATAACCTATAACTGATGATTCATTTCATAGGCTTAGATTCTTCAAAAAAAGGTATTCATTTACTATCCTAACAGATTATTGTGCCTGGTAGTAATTAAATAATTTTCTTATATTTTAACTGATGAAGCACTTGATATCGGTTAAAATAATGAGGTACTGTAATTTTCAAGCAATTTGTATGACGTATCTGTTCTGTGTGACTTTTGGTAGCTCAAGATTGTTTATAGTGGATTGCAGTTAACATGACCAATATCTTAAGTATAGTGCAGTTGTCATTACTCTTACTGCTGTATATTTGAATACTTGCATTTATTCAACTGCACAGCCCTGTTTTCTCAGGCACATTAGATTATGGAAAGTTTCTTTAAAAATCTATTTATAGATTTGCTCTTTAATTGCATGCATCCTAATAGGACATATTCTTTCATCTCATTATGTCAGCATTCATATGGAACTGCAATAGTCAGAATAATTCTGAATTTTGCATATGTAGAATCCAGGCCTAAGAAGTATGAGAATGATTCTGAAATTTCTGTTGTCTAAATTTTGACCATCTGAGCCTGTAAAGATAATCCAAAACATAGATGATCTTGTGAACTTCATCTTTTTTCCTCATTGATCTTTGTGAATAATTGTATTTTAGAACTAATACTGTGATTGTAAAACTGTAGTTTCGTAGAACTATGTGTAAGTTGATAATTTTGAAAAAAAAATTGCCCTGAAAAATGGTCTCAGAAGGCCTAGAGGTGTGAATTTTAACCTCCCAATTTGTGTACAAGCCCCCTCTATATTTGCCACTTTGATTTAGGGGAATAAGAAGATCCTTACTCAGTTACAATTCTAAAGTGGTTGGTCGTTATACAAGTTGGCTTAAGTACACATTCTTAGTAGGATGTTAGGGCTTTGTAAAGTTATTTTGAATGTTGGTCACAAAAGTTTTCCATTCTTAACGATGTAATTGGTAGTCCTCTTTACGTTTTAAAGCTCATTAAGAAGGACATTTTGGTAGAGTTTTAAAAACAATTATGGGAAATAATTATTTTCTCATACCATAGATAGTATACTTTACACTTCAAGGTCTTCATAGTTTTCAGCACACCTTATAGCAATTTCTAGTTAATATAAAGTCTCCCATAATCCATGTCGGCCTTAGATTTGAAGGCCCTCTTTAATTTTCATACTTGTTTGCCTTTTCCCATGTTAATGAGTTATTGCCAGGAATGGATGAAGAATGGCCTTATAAGCTCACATTTCTCTGGCTGTCTTATTATACTTATATCTTGTTAAGCCAAATGTATATTTGGTGCAATTATAGATTTTGCAGAACTCTTATACAGTATTATGTGCATCCAGATAAGCAAAGACAAAAGCGGGTAATGTTTTTCTGTAGACTCTCCTTGTTGCACCCAGCTGAATTGAAAACATTACGCTGAAAGAAAGTTATGAATTTGGGTTTGATGATTTTAGAGTAGCAAGTCATGTAAACAGTAAAGCATGACTCTTAAAAGCAAACTACTGTTTGTACTTGCTTTAGAGATCTTATCGTAGATACTGCATGGAAATGAGTGTGAAAAGTTTGCTCTTAGATCTGTATATATATATATATAATGACAGAGACATAGTTTCAGCACTTCTTAAATCAAGTATATAACTGCATACTTAATGTAAAACCTCTGTTAGCCTGAAATTTTTTTTCATCATGGTCAGCATTATTGTCAAAGTCATATGACGTATGATTTTATTAATAATTATTGAATCTGAAATACAATAAACCCTTAGCTTTAAGCATACAGAGAAACCTCCTATATGTTTTGTTACGTTGAACTTTACAAAGTACTTTTTTGTTTGTGTAAAGATATAAATATCTTTGCACATTATCACTATACACAAATAGATTTATTAAAAAGCACATAGATTTGAATATGATTTTACTCACCAACCAAGATGATGAAGTAATCAGCAATGTTGAGAAGTTTACAAATGCAGTGATTTGCGTCATCCATTTTTTTGTCTGTAATGTTTCATTGATTTTTTTATTTATTCAGTCATTGCATGTATTTAGAAGTCTAGAAACTCTTTACTAGTTTCAGTATAATTAACTAAGAATTACGGATTCCTTTCCCCAGAACCCTTTCTGTTAATTTCCAGATCCACAAGTTAATAGTACTGTATAGTAATTTTGGACTTGTACACTTTTTGGTCCTGTTGATGTACTTTTGCAGGATTATTTTCCAGATACAATGACCACTTGACATTTTGTTTGGTGTCTTATTATGTTATACTCATTGTTTTACATTCTGTAGTTAAAATCTAGGCTTAAGATTAACATATAAGAAATGTGCGTGATTTCATTTACTTGAGATCAAGTGTTTTGGACTGTGCAGTTTACTGTTGTACATGTTTTATTCATGGTGTTAACCTGTCTGTAAGATATGATTTACATTAACATCAGCTTTTAAAGTACATACCTTGCTAAGTATTTGTTTTTTCAAGACATGAAGATCTCATCTTTTTTATCAGGATCTTAAAGACAGTTTAGTCTGATTTTTCAGTACCACATTCACAGTGTGACATGTATTTTACAAAGCCTGTATGTTCACTAAAGGTTTCATGGCAAAATAATCAAGGTGCACATATTTCATTTGGTATTTTTATATTACATACAATGTTTATTCATTGAAATGTAAATAAACTGTGGAGCATCACAATCAATCAATAGTCATTTGCTCCAAGTGGCCCCTTTATGTGCAATTTATATACCAGTAAACTTGCTCTTTAATCTTTACTTTTAAAATACAGTTGTATGAATCTCACAAACTTGTACAATTAAAATCATATGTGACACAAAAGCTACTTTTGTTCTGTTTCATAAAACTAGCATTGTTATTGACAGGAGCATATGGGAAAAGTTTTCGTTTTTATTTTTGTTTACTGTAATATTTATAACAGTAACCAAAAGAAACATGTTAATGTTTCATACTGTATGTTGATATTCATCTTTACGTAAGCCTATCATCCTTTGCATATGTAAGGTCACATATAGTGTTGTGCATACAAGACATATACATGTCTGTATATTCACTTGTGCTTCCACTACAAGCAGTATAATGTACATTTACATCATTTTTCATTTTGAATATGCAATACAGTACACATTTGTTGTTGATATTATCTTTCTGTAACATTTTCATGTTTTCATCATCAAAATTAATACTAAACACGATAACTAAGGCTGACTACAGAGCCCTTTCAATCATCAAATCAGAGTCATGTATCCATGTATATCCTCTTTGTTAGCTAATGCAAACTTACTAAGCTGGGCAGCAAGAACTTCTAATCCTCTGCTTTCTATACCTTACTATAGGTATTACTATACATACATTTAGTTAATGTCTTCATAAATTTTTCAGTATTTTTGAGACTTTCCCATTCCAATAATCTCCCTTATATTATCGTGCATTTTCATTTTGTTCTGAATGTGCTACTTAGATCTTTAGAATTATTAACCCTCTACATTTCCTGCTTAATTAACCCTTATACCTGTGTCAAACTGCTAATCTTTCTTTTCATTTCTCCCTTTTTTCAGTGATGTGATTGAACTTTTTTGTTGGTGTACATATTTTGAGAAGCTTGGAGGAAATGACATTATTATTGTTTCACAAATTATTAATCTTGTCGGTCATAAAGTTTGGGGAAGAGTCTTTACAACACAGAAACAAGTAAACATATCACTTCGAAACTGACATCGATGAAAGTAACCTGATTCTTGAATAGGTGTTCCTGTATTTCTAAATCAAAATGTTTTTTACATTTACTGAATATTGAAACATGTTCTTGTACTTGCCAATTATTAAAGTTTTTGTTTTTGTTTCTGTCTTTCTGTCTGCTTGTTTGATTACCTGTTTATAACTCTTGTTATATGTGTGTTATATTTACATGTTTTTTTTTTTTTTGTGTGTGTGTGTGTGTGTGTGTTTGTGTTTGTATGGGGTAATATGTTTATTGAATAAGAATGTAGTTAAAGGCTATATAGAGAAAATACACATGATAAAGATTGTGGAGCTATAACAATGGGAGGGGGGTGTCAAACAATCCACACACAGATGACATATTGTTGATGATGTTCTTAGGGGTTGGAATAGGGTTGCTGTTATAGCAGTCTTGGCATTCTCACCACTTTTTTGAAATGGGTTTTTAAGCTCTTGTATAGAAAAGAAAAATGGCTATATTTTGCTTTGCTTATAATCTAAAATCAGGGATTTTCTTCCATGTTTGTACAAGTGTGACTTGCCCTCAAATATGGTTTGCTACCATTTGGAAAGATCCTGTGAATCACGTGTTATTATAATCTGGTTTAACTCTATTCTGTCTCTTTCTCTGATGCCGGTTCCATTTGAGGACTCCCTCAAGTGGTTGGCCAAGGCAAAAGAGTCTCCATAACTGTTGAACTCTAGTGCCACTTCTTAGCCTTTAGTGCCTCAACCTTAACAGACCACTGGCAGAGGGCAACTCTAGCACGGTGTTTTCAGATGCTCTTACCTAACGTTCCTACCAACTACTACCTAATGTGTGTACCTAATATTCTTGCCTAATGTTCCAACCTATTACTTCTACCTAATGTTTCTACCAAATGCTTCTCTGTAATATTCCTACCATTTTGCCAAAAGGCAGGGCTAGCACAAAGCACTTACTGCAGGAAAATCTAGAGATTCAAAGAATGAGTTTTGTAAGTTAAGTGTTGTCAGCTGTTATTTGCGACAAGGAGAAAATACCAGTGGTCCATGGGTGAGTGAGGCAGAAAGAAAAGACAGCTACTTGGGTCAAAGGAGTGCAACTTGACAACCACTGAAGTGCTGGCTCTCTATGTAGCCATAACTAACCCTCCCAATACTTAGGCGGTTAGTACCAGTACCATACTTTCCTGGTTGGAATTTGCCTACCAACCATTACTTATAATCTGGTGTCTTGCTGCATTTGTAACAAACTGAAATGTTTTAAAAAAACAGGTGGTTGTGCATGAAATACATTGTGGCAAATTACATTGGGGAAAAATTCAGACAATAATGCATACATACACTCATGTGGATTGATTTTTTTGCATGAAAAAGAGTACAGTGTTTTAGCATGATTCAACCATAATGATACTTGTATAGGGACACTTTTAAGAGCCTAAGAGGGTTTGATTCCATAATGGTGCAGAACCGTAACTCGGGGGGGCAGGAGTGATTATGATGATGCAGTAGCTTCTTCCCAAATTGTCAGATTGTTTTAATTGAAGGTTGGAAAGAGTTCTGAAAACCAGTGTGTTTAACACTTCTCGATTGGTGGTGTAAGAGGGATCAGGGTTGATCTTGCATGCCAATTCACATAACTTTTTCAGTAGCTCCTGTTATTTGGTCGATAGGGTATAAGACCGGAGGAAGTATAGATAAGTGTAAGTAGAGTGAAAGGTGTTAGATATACTGGAGTTCAGGCCCAGGGAATCCAAGTGCCTTGAGTCTGTGATGAACCTATGGGCACAATGAAGAATTTTTCAATTTGTGTGTCAATGTGATTTTTTTTTCTTATACTACAAGATACTGGTCCTGATCCACATGATCAGCAACTGCCCCATTGTGTAGGTTGGCACCCAACAGATCACCAAGCATAAGGGTTCATTAAACAGTGTGCTTATCAACAGACAGAGATGTTACGCATTCAGCCATGCTTTCTTTGTACGTGTATGTTAGTCTTTCTTTCTGTTAGTGTATGTGTGTAGTTTGTTATGTGTGTATGTTTTTATGATTACCTGTTGGTGTATATGAGGATGGAACTCTTCACTT
>JAUUDZ010421682.1:0-26125 GCA_032361705.1 Panulirus versicolor | reverse complement strand
TAACACTGTTACCATTACCACTAGTATCCCAGCACCAGTGTACGTCACGCTAACACTGTTACCATTACCACTAGTATCCCAGCACCAGTGTACGTCACGCTAACACTGTTACCATTACCACTAGTATTCCAGCACCAGTGTACGTCACGCTAACACTGTTACCATTACCACTAGTGTCCAAGCACCAGTGTACGTCACGCTAACACTGTTACCATTACCACTAGTATCCCAGCACCAGTGTACGTTACGCTAACACTGTTACCATTACAACTAGTATCCCAGCACCAGTGTACGTCACGCTAACACTGTTACCATTAACACTAGTAACACTATTACTAATACAACCATTAACAATGGTAACACTATTACTAATACAACCATCAACGCTGGTAACATTATTACTAATACCACCATTACCACTGGTAACACTGTTACTAATACCACGATTACCACTGGTAAAACTACCACCAATACCACCATTACCGCTGGTAAAACTATTACTAATACTTACCACTGGTAACACTATTACGAATACCAGTACCACCATTACCACTGGTAACATTATTACTCATACCATCATTACCAGAGATAACACTCTTACTAATACCACCGTTACCACTGGTAACGCTATTACTGGTACCAACATTACCACTGGTAACACTATTACTAATACCACCATTAACACTGTTAACACTATTACCAATACCACTGGTAACAATATTATCAATACCACCATTACCATTGGTAACACTATCACCAATACCACCATTACCATTGGTAAGTCCATTACAAATACCACAATTACCGCTGGTAACACTATTAGTAATGCCACCATCACCACTGGTAACACTATTACTAATACACCATTACCACTGGTAACACTTACAAATACTACCATTACCAATGGTAACACTATTACGAGTACCACCATTACCACTGGTGACACTATTACTAATACCACTATTACCCGTGTTAACACTAATACCAATACCACAATTACCGTGGTAGCACTATTACTAATACCACCAATGGTAACACTATTACTAATACTACCATTATCACTGGTAACACTATCACTAATACTACCATTACCGCTAGTAACACTATTGCCAATACTACCATTACCACTAGTAACACTGTTATTAGTACAACCATTACCACCGATGACACTATAACGAATGCTACCATTACCACAGGTAAAACTATCACTAATACCACCATTACCACTAGAAACGGTATTACTAATACTACCATTAGCACTGGTAACTCTATTACTAATACCACCATTACCACTGGAACACTTACTAAAACTACCATTACCAATGGTAACACTATCAATAATACCACCATTACCAGTGGTAACATTATTAGTATTATTACCATGACCATTGGTAACACTATTACTAATACTACCATTACCACTGGTAACACTATTACTACTACTACCATTACCACTGGTAACAATATTACTAATACTACCATTACCAGTGGTAGCATTATTACAAATATTACCATGACCACTGGTAACGCTATTACTAATACCACCATCACCACTGGTAACACTATTACTATACGTGGTAACATTATTAATGATGTTACCTTTACCGCTGGTAACACTCACTAATACTAACATTACCACTGGTAACACTAGTACTGATACTACCATTACCAGTGGTAACACTATTACTAATACCACCATTGCCACTGGTAACACTATTACGAATACTACCATTACCACTTGTAACACTTACTAATACTACCATTACCAATGGTAACACTAATATTAATACCACCATTAAAACTGGTAACACTATTACTAATACTACCATTACCACTGGCAGCACTATTACTAATACTATCATTACCACTGGTAACACTATTACTATTACTACCATCACCACTTGTAACACTATAACTAATGCTACCATTACCACAGGTAACACTGTTACTAATACCAACATTACCACTGGTAATGCTATTACTAATACTAATATTACCACTGGTAACTATCACTAATACCACCATTACCACCGGTAGCACTATTACTAACATTACCATTACCACTGGTAACACTATTACTTATACCACCATCGCCAGTGGTAACATTATTACTAATATCAACATGACCACTGGTAACACTATTACTGATACTACCATTGCCACTGGTAACACTATTACTAATAATGCCATTACCACTGCTAACACTGTAACTAATACCAAAATTACAATTGGTAACACTAACACCACCATTACCACTGGTAACAATTACCGATACCACCATACCACTAGGAACACAATTATTAATACCACGATTACCAGAAGTAACACTATTACTAATAGCACCATTACAACTGGTAACACTATTATTGATACCACTATTACCACTGGGAACACAATAACTAATACCACTATTACCAAAGGTAACATTATTACTAATACCAACATTATTACTGGCAACGCTATTGCTAACACTACCATTACCACTGCAGCAGTATTATCAATACAACCATTACCACTGGTAACACTATTGTTACTACCATTAACACCATTACCAGTAGTTACATTATTACTGATAATACCAGTACCACTGGTAACGCTACTAATACAACTACCATTACCACTGGTAAAACTATGACTAATACTACCATTAACAGTGGTAAAAGTATTACAAATATTTCTATGGCCACTGGTAACTCTAATACTAATACCACCAACACTGGTAACACTATTACTAACATTACCATTACCACTGGTAACACAATATCTAATACTACCATTACCATTGGTAAAACTATTCCTAATACCACCAATACCAGTGGTAACAATATTACATATACTACCATTACCACTTGTAATACTATTACTAATAGTACCATTACCGCTGGTAACACTATTACTAAGCTACCATAATGATACTAACTGAAACCATAATGATACTACCATTACCATAGGTAACACCATTTCTGATACCATCATCACCACTGCTAACACTATTACTGATACCATCATTAACAATGGTAACACTGTTACTAATACTACCATTACCACCAGTAAAGCTATTATTAATACCACCATTACCAGTGTGTAAAACTATCACTAATACTATCATTACCACTGGTAACACAATTACTTAACCACCATTGCCACTGGTAACAGTATTACCAATACCACAATTACCGCTTTGAACGCTATTGCTAATACCACCATTAAGACTGGTAACGTTATTACTGTTACCACCATTACCACTGGTAACACTATCATCAATACTACCATTACCATTGGTAACACTATTACTAATACCACCATTACCAGTGGTAACACAGTTACTAAACTACCATTACCACTGGAATAACTTAATAATACTACCATTACCAGTGGTAACACTATTACTAATACTATCATTATCACTGCTAACATTAATACTAATACCACCAATACCACTGGTAACACTATTGCGAATACCACCATTACCACTGATAACACAATTACTAATACCTCCTCTACTACTGGTAACACTATTATTAATACCAACATTACCACTGGTAACAGTGTTACTAACAGCCATCATTACCACTGGTAACACTATTACTAATACTATTATTACCACTGATAACACTATTACTAATACTAGCATTACCGCTACTAACACTATTACTAATAGTATCATTACCACTAGTAACACTATTATCAATACAACCATTACCACTGGTAACACTATTACAAATACCACCATTATCAGTGGTAACTTTATCAAATATATTTTTATGACCACTGGTAACACTATTACTAATACTACCATTACCACTGGTAACACTATAACCCATACTACCATTACCACTGGTAAAACTATTGCTAATATCACCTTTACAACTGGTACCACTATTACTAATACCAACAGTACCACTGGGAATACTATTACTAATACAACCATTACCACTATTAACTAATGATACTACTATTACTAATGCTTCCATTACCACTTGTAATACTATAACAAATGCTACATTACCACAGGTAACACTATTACTAATACGAACATTACTACTAGTAACACTTACTAATACTACCATTACCACTGGTATCTCTATCACTAATACCTCCATTACCACTGGTAACACTATTACTAAAACTACCATTACCACTAGTAACACTATTATTAATACCACCATCACCAGTGGTAACATTATTACTAATATCACCATGACCACTGGTAACACTATTACTAATACTACCATTACCACAGGTATCACTATTACTAATACTACCATTGCCACTGGTAACACTATTACTTATACTACCATTACCAATGGTAACATTGTTAAAGATTTTAACATGAACACTGGTGACTTTATTAGTGATACCACAATCACCACTGGTAACACTAATACTAGCACTGCCATTACCACTAGTGACACTTTCACTAATATTGCTATTACCATTGGTAACACTGTTTCTAATAATACCAATACTAGTGGTAACAGATTTACAAATACTATTACCACTGCTAATACTATTACTAATAGAACCATTACCACTGGTAACACTATTAAAGATACTACCACTACCACTGGTAACTATTACTGATACTACTATTATCACTGGTAACACTATTACCAATACAACCATTACCAGAGGTAACATTATTGATAGTATTACCTTTACCGCTGATTACACAATCACTAATGCCAACATTACCAATTGTAACACTAGTACTAATACCACCATTACCAGTGGTAACACTATTGCTAATACCAACAATACCACTGGTAACACTATTACTAATACTACCATTACCAGTGGTAACACTATTACTAATACCAACATTACCACTGGTAATACTATTACTATTACTACCATTACCACTTGTAACACTTACTAATACTACCTTTACCACTGGTAACACAATTGCTAATACCACCATTAAAACTGATAACACTATTATTGATACTACCATTAGCACTGGCAACAGTACTACTTGTACTGCCATTACCACTGGTAACACTATCACTAATACTACCATTACCACTGGTAACACTATAACTAATGCTACCGTTACCAGAGGTATTATCATTACCAATACCAACATTACCACTAGTAACGCTATTCCTAATACTACCATTACCACTGGTAACTATAAGTAATACCACCACTGGTAACACTATTTCAACACTACCGTCACCACTGGTAATACTATTACTTGTACCATCATCACCAGTGGTAACACTACTAGTATTACCATGAACACTGGTAACACTTTTACTAATACTACTATTACCACAGGTAACACTATCGCTAATACTGCCATTACCAATGGTAACACTATAATACAAAAATTACAATTGGTAACAATATTACTAACACCAACATTACCACTAGTAACTGTTACCAATACCATCATTACCACTGGGAACACAATCGCTAATATCACCATTACCAGAGGTAACACATTACTGATATCACCATTAGCACTGGAAACACTATCACTAATATCACAATTACCACTGGCAACACTATCACTAATACCACATTTACCAAAGGTAACAATATTCCTGATACCACCATTACCACTGGGAACACAATTACTAATATCATCATTACCACTGGTAACACCATCACCAATACCACCATTACCACTGGTAGCACTATTACTAATAAAACCATTACCACTGGTAACACAATTACAAATACCACCATTACCACTGGGAACAAATTATTAATACCACCATTAACAGAAGTAACACTATTACTAATACCAACATTACCACTGGTAACGATATTACTAACACTACCATTACCACTGGTAATTCTATTACTACTACTACCATTACCACTGGTAACACTACTACTAATCCTATCATTAACATGGTAACATTATTACAAATATTACCATTGCCACTGGTAACTCTATTACTAATACCACCATCACCACTGGTAATATCATTACTAACGCTACCATTACCACTGGTAACACTAGTACTAATACTACCATTACCAGTGGTAACACTATTTCTTATACTACCAATACCAGTGGTAACATGATTACGTATACTACCATTACCACTGATAATGAAATTACCATTAGTACCATTGCCACTGATAACACTATTACTAAATTACGATTACCACTGGAAACAAAAAAAATAGTACTACCATTACCAGAGGTAACACTATTGATAATACTATCATTATACCTGTTAAGACTATTACTAATACCATCAATACCACCGATAACACTATTACTAATACCACAATTACCACTGGCAAAGCTATTACTAATACCACCATTACCACTGGTAACACTATTACTAATACAAAAATTACCACTGGTAAAGCTATTACTAATGCCACCACTACCAATGTGTAACACTATTACTAAAACTACCATCACCACTGGTAACACTATTACTAAAACACCATTACCATTGGTAACACTCTTACCAATACCACAATTACCGCTTTTAACACTATTACTAATACCACCATTACAACTGGTAACAGAATCCCTATAGCCACTATTACCATTGGTAAAACTATTACTAATACGACCATTACCACTGGTAATACGATTACAAATACCACCGTTACTACTAGTAACACTGTTACTAATAGCCATCATTACCACTGGTAACAATGTTACCAATACCACAAGTACCGCTGGCATCACTACTACTAATACTACAATTACCACTGTTAACACTATTACTAATACCACCATCACCATTGGGAACACTAACCAACACCACCATTACCACTGGCAACACTATTGCTAATAAAACAATTACCACTGGTAACACTATTACCAATACCACCATTAACACTAGTAACACTATTACTAATACCACCATTATCAATGGCAACACTATTACTGATACTACCATTACCACTGGTAACACAATTACCAATACCACCATTGCCACTGGTAACACAATTACTAATACCACCATTACCCGTGTTAACATCATTACTAATTCTACCACTACCACAGGTAACACTATTACTAGTACCACCATTATCACTGTAACACTATTACTAATACTACTATTACCACTAGTAACACTGTTAGTAACACTGCATATCCACTAGTAACACTATCATTAATGCTACCATTACCTTTGGTAACACTATTACTAATACTACCGATACCAATGGTAACATTATTGCTAATATTACCATTACCGGTGGTAACACTACTACTAATATTACCATTATCAATGATAAGACTATTATCAATACTAACATTACCATTGGTAGCACTATTACTAATACCACCGTTACCAGTGGTAACATTAATACTAATATTGCCATTACCGCTGGTAGCATCATTACTAATACTAACATCACCACTAGTAACACTGTTACTAATGCTACCATTACCACTGGTAGCACTATCAATATACCACCATTACCACTGGTAACACTATTACTAATGCTACCATTATAAGTGGTAACACTATTAATAATATCACTATTACCTTTGGTAACACTATTACTAATGCAACCATTGCCACTGATAACACTTACTATTACTACCATTACCAGTGGCAACACTATTACTAATGTGACCATTACCATTGGTAACATTATTACTAATACCACCATTACCACTAATAATGCTGTTACTAATACCACCATTACCACTGTTAACACTATTACCAATACCAACATTACCGCTGTGAACACAATAACTAATACCACCATTCCCACTGGTAACACTATTACTAATATCACCGTTACCACTGGTAACACACTTACTAAACTACCATTAACACTGGAAACACTTGATAATACTACCATTACCCGTGGTAACACTATTACTAATACTTTCATTACCAGAGGTAACACTATTACTAAAACCACCATTACCACTGGTAACACTATTACGAATACCACCATTACCACTGGGAACACTATTACCAATAACAACATTACCAATGGTAACACTATTACTAATACCACCATTACCACTGGTAACGCAATTACTAAACTACCATTAACACTGGAAACACTCAATAATACTATCATTGCCAGTGGTAACACTATTACTAATACTACCATTACCAGAGCTAACACTATTACTACTACCACCAATACCACTGGTAACACTATTATGAATACAACAATTACCACTGGTAACACTTACTAATACAACCATTACCACTGGTAACACTATTACTAATTTCACTATTACCGCTGGTAACATTGTTACTAATAGCCATCATTACCACTGATAACACTGGTACCAATACGACCATTACCGCTAGCAGCATTATTACTAATACCACTATTACCACTGGTAATTATTTTACTAATACCACCATTACCACTAGTAACACTATTACTAATACCGCCATTACCTCTGGTAAAACTATTACCAATGCCACCAATATCACTGGTGACACTATTACTGATACCACAAATACCACTAGTAGCACCATTACTAATACCATAATTACCACTGGTAAACACCGTTACTAACACTACCATTAACACTGGAAACACAATTACCAGTATCATTATTACCATTGGTAACACGATTACTAATACCACCATTACCCGTGGTAAAACTACTACTGATACCACCATTACCACTGGTAACACTATTACTAATACCAACATTACCACTGTTAACACTATTACTAATACTACCATTACCATTGGTAACACTATTAGTTACAATACATTACCACTAGTAAAACCATTAGTAATGCTACCATTACCAGTGATAACACTATTACTAATACCACCATAACGAGTGGTAACAATATTACTAATATTACGATTACCACTGGTAACATTATTACTAATAGCACCGTTAACAATGGTAGCAATATTACTAATATTACCGTTACTAGTGGTAACACTATTACTAATGCTACCATTACCTCTTGTAACACTATTATCAATACAACAGTTACCAGTGGTAACACTATTACCAATGCGACCATTACCTCTGGTAACACTATTACTATCACTACCATTACCAGCGGCAGCACTATTACTAACGCAACCATTACCATTGGTAACAGTATTACTAATACCACCATTACCACTAGTAACACTACCACTAATACCACCATTACCACTGGTAACACTATTACCAATACCACCATTACAACTGGGAACACTATTACTAATACCACCATTCCAAGAGGTAACACTAATAATTAAACCATTACCACTGGTAACACTTACTGATACCACCATTACCACTGGTAACACTATTAATATTACCATCAATACAACTGGTAATACTGTTATCAAAACCACCATTGCCACTGGTAACACTATTACTAATACTACTATTTTTACTGGTAACACCGTTACTAATAGTACCATCACCACTGGTAACATTATTACTTATACTACCATTATCACTGGTAAAACTAATGATAAAGCTACCACTACCACTGGTAACACTATTAGTATCAATACCATTACCACTGGTAACACTATACTAATACCATCATTACCACTGGTAACACTATTACTGATACTTTCACAACCATTGGTAAAACTACTATTGATACTACTATTACCACTGATAACACTATTAATAATATCACCATTACCACTTATGTCACTATTACTAATAACACCATTACTACTGGTAAAACTATTGATAACACCACCATTACCAATGATTACACTATTACTAATACTACCATTACCACTGATAACACTACTAATACCACCATTACCACTGGTAAAACTATTACTAATACCATATTTGCCAGTGTGTAACACTATTACTAATATTACCATCACCACTGGTAACATTATTACTAATACCACCATTACCAATGGTAACACTATTACTATCATCGCCATTGCCACTGGTAATACCATTACTAATACTACCATTACCACTGGTAACACTATTACTAAACTCCCATTACCACTGGAAACAATAATACTACCATTACCACTGATAACGCTCTTACTAATACAACCATTATCACTGGTAACACTGTAAATAAGGCCACCATTACCACTATTAACACATACAAATACCACAGCGTGTAATGTGCTAATGTTAACAGATACCACCACTGCAGGTATTGTGGTAATGTTAACATATACCACGAGAACGTGTACTGTGGTAATATCAACACATACCACGACAACGTCTACTGTGGTAATGTTAACACATACCACGACAACGTCTACTGTGGAAATTTTAAATACCATGTCAACGTCTACCGAGGAAATCTTAACACATACCACGACAACGTCTACTGTGGTAATGTTAACACATCACGACAACGTCTACTGTGATAATGTTAACACACCACGAGAACGTTTACTGTGGTAATGTTAACACATACCACGACAACGGTTACTGTGGTTATGTTAACATAACCACCACAACGTGTACTGTAGTAATGTTAACATATACCACAACGACATGTACCGTGGTAATGTTAACACATACCACAACAACATGTATTGTGGTAATGTTAACACATACAACAACAACGTTTACATTGGTAATGTTAACACATACCACTACAACGTGTACTGTGGTAATGTTAGCATATACCATCACAACGTCTACTGTGGAAATGTTAACACATACCACGACAACTTGTCCTGAGGTAATATTAACACATACGACGACAACGTCTACTATGGTAATGTCAACACATACCACGACAACGTTTACTGCGGTAATGATAACACATACCAAGAAAGTGTACTGTGGTAATGTTAACATACCACGACAACATCTACTGTGGTAATGTTAACAAATACCACGACAACGCGTGCTGTGGTATTGTTAACAAATACCACGACAGCGTCTACTGTGGTAATGTTAACATATATCAAGAGAACGTCTACTGTGGTAATGTTAACATACCATGACAACGTCTACTGCGGTAGTGTTAACACATACCACAACAACGTCTACTGTGGTAATGTTAACACATACCACGACAACGTCTATTATGGTAATGTTAACACATACCACGACAACGTCTACTGTGGTAATCTTAACACATACCACGACAACGTGTACTGTGGTAATGTTAACACATACCACGACAACCTCTTCTGTGGCAATGTTAACACATAACACGAAAACGTGTACTGTGGTAATGTTAACACATACCAGGACAACGTCTACTGTGGTAATGTTAACACATACCACGACAACGTGTACTGTGGTAATGTTAACACATACCACGACAGCGCGTACTATGGTAATGTTAACAAATAACACCTCAACGTCTACTATGGTAATCTTAACACATACCACGACAACGTCTACTGTGTTAGTGTTACCACGTACTACGATAACGTCTACTGTGGTAATGTTAACATATATCACGACAACGTCTACTTTGGTAAAGTTAACGCATACCTCGACAAAGTCTTCTGTGGCAATGTTTTGAAACATGGCACGACAACATACACGGTGATAATGTTAAATCAAACAAAGACAGCGTCTACTGTGGTAATGTTAACGCATACCACGACAACTTCTACTGTGGTAATATTGACATACTGTGACAAAGTGTACTGTGGTAATGTTAACACATAGCACGACAACGAGAAACTATGTTAATATTAACACACTCCACGACGTCTACTGTTGTAATGTTAACACAAACCACTACATCGGGTACTGTGGTAATGTTAACGCATACCGCAACATCGCCTTTTGTGGTAATGTTAACACAAACCAGGACAACGTCTACTGCGGTACTATTAACATAATATCACAACAACGCCTACTTTGGTAATGTTAACACACCACGACAATGTCTACTGTGGTAATGTTAACATATCCCGATAACGTCTACTGTGGTAATGTTAGCACATACCAATGAAACATCTTCTGTGGTAATGTTAACACATACCACGACAACGTGTGCTGTGGTAACGTTAACAAATAACACCACAACGTCTACTATGGTAATGTTAACACATACCATGACAACGTCTACTGTGGTAATGTTAACACATATAACGACAACGTCTACTGTGGTAATGTTAACACATACTACGACTGTGTACTGTGGTAATGTTAACACACACCACGACAACGTCTACTGTGGTAATGTTAACACAAACCACCACACCGAGTACTGTGGTAATGTTAACACATACCACGACACGTCTGCTGTGGTAATGTTAACACATACCATAACAACGTCTACTGCAGTAATATTAATATAATAACACAACAACGTTTACTTTGGTAATGTTAACATATACCACGACAACGTCTACTGTGGTAATGTTAACACATATCTTGACAACGTCCACTGTGGCAATGTTAACACATATAACGACAACGTGTACTGTGGTAATGTTAACACATACCATGACAAGGTCTACTGTGATGATGTTAACACATACCTCGACAACGTCTACTGTGGTAATGTTAACATATACCACGACGACTTGTACTGAGGTAATGTTAACACATTCGACGACAAAGTTTGATATGGTAATGTTAACACGTATCACGACAACGTCTACTGTGGTAATGTTAATATACCATGACAACGTCTACTGTGGTAATGTTAACACATATAACGACATGTACTGTGGTAATGTTAACACATACCACGACAACGTCTACTGTGGTAATGTTAACACATATCACGACAATGTTTACTGTGGTAATGTTAATACATACCACGACAACGTGTACTGTGGTAATCTTAACACATACCACGACACGTCTACTGTATTAATGTTAAAACATACCACGACAACATTCACTGTGGTAATGTTAATAAAATTCACTGCAACGTGTACTGTGGTAATGTTAACACATACCACGACAACGTCTACTGTGGTAATGTTAAGACATACCACGAAAAAGTCTACTGTGGTAATGTTAAAACATACCACGACAACATTTACTGTGTTCATGTTAACAAAATTCACTACAACGTGTACTGTGGTAATGTTACCACATACCACGACAACGTCTAATGTGGTAATGTTAACATATACCATCACAACGTGTACTGTGTTAATGTTAACACATACCACCACAACGTCTACTTTGGTAATGTTAAAACATTCCACGACAACGTCTACTGTGGCAATGTTAGAACATACCTCGACAACATTTACTGTGGTAATGTTAACACATAACACGACAGCGTCTAATGTGGTAATGTTAACATATACCAGGACAACGGGTACTGTGGTAATGTTAACACATACCACCAGAACGTGTACTGTAGTAATGTCAACACATAACACCACAATATCTACTGTTGTAATGTTAACACACACCATGAACACGTCTACTGTGGTAATGTTAACACATACCACGACATTGTATATTGTGGTAATGTGAACACATGCCACGACAACGTGTACTGTGGTAATGCTAACACATAACACGACAACGTCTAATGTCGTAATGTTAACACATACCACGTTAATGTCTAGTGCACTAATGTTAACAAATACCACGACTACGTGTACTGTGGTAATGTTAACACCTACCACAACAACGTCTACTGAGGTAATGCTAACACATACCATGACAACGTCTACTGTGGTAATGTTAACGCATACCACGACAACGTGTACTTTGGTAATGTTAACACATACCACGACAACGTCTACTTTGTTACTGTTAACACATACCACGACACGTCTACTGTGGTAATTCTAACACTTATCCCGACATCGTGTACTGTGACAATGTTAACACATATCACGACGCGTATACTGTGGTAATGTTAACATATACCAACAGAACGTCTACTGTTGTAATGTTAACACATACCACGACAACGTCTACTTTATGACTGTTAACACATACCATGCCACGTCTACTGTGGTAATCTTAACACATTCTACGACAACATGTAATGTGGTAATGTTAATACATACAATGACAACGTCTACTGAGGTAATATTAACACATATACCGACATCGTGTACTGTGATAATGTTAACACATACCACGACAAATCTACTGTGGT
This sequence comes from Panulirus versicolor, assembly GCA_032361705.1. Taxonomy (NCBI): domain Eukaryota; kingdom Metazoa; phylum Arthropoda; class Malacostraca; order Decapoda; family Palinuridae; genus Panulirus; species Panulirus versicolor. The sequence continues at coordinate 12,167 of JAUUDZ010421682.1, read as the reverse complement.
AATACTAACACATACCACGATAACGTGTACTGTGGTAATGTTAACACATACCACTATAACGTTTGCTGTGGTAATGTTAACAAATAACACGACAATTTTTACTGTGGTTAACACATAGCACGAAAACGAGTACTGCGTTAATGTTAACACATTCCACGACAACGTTTACTCTGGTAACATTAACACAAACCATGAGAACTAGTACTGTAGTAATGTGAACACTTACCACGACAATGTCTAGTGTGGTAATGTTAACACATATAACGACTATGTCTACTGTGGTAATGTTAACAGAAAAAACATGTATTGTGGTATGTTAATACATTGCACGACAACGCATACTGTGGTAATGTTAACATATACCCTGAGAACGTCTACTGTGTAATGTTAACGCATACCATGAGAACGTCTACTGTGGTAATGTTAACACTCTCCTTGACAACTTATACTGTAGTATTGTTAACACATACCATGACAACGTCTACTGTGGTAATGTTAACATATATCACTATAACGTCCACTGTGGTAATGTTAACATATACCACGGGAACGTGTAATATGGTAATGTTAACACATACCACGAGAACGTCTACTTTGGTACTGTTAACACATACCACGACAGCGTCAACTGTGGTAATGTTAACACATACCACGGCAAAGTCTACTGTGGCTGTTAACACATACCACGACAACATGTACTGTGGTAATGTTAACACATACCACCAGAACGTCTACTGTTGTAATGTTAAGAAATACCACGACATCTACTCTGGTAAAGTTAACACATACCCAACGTCTACTGTGGTAATGTTAACACATACCACTACAACGTATACTGTGGTAATGGTAAAACATACCACGCTAACGTGTACGGTGGAAGTGTTAACACATACCACGACAACTTCTACTATAGCAATGTTAATATTACACGACAACGTCTACTGTTGTAGTGATAACAAATACCATGACAATGTCTACTGTGGTAACATTAACACAAGCATGAGAACATCTACTGTGGTAATGTTAACACAGGACGACAACGTCTACTGTGGTAATGTTAACACATACCACGACAACATCTTCTGTGGTAAGGTTAACAAATACCACGACAACGTGTACCGTGGTAATGTTAAAACATACCAAGAGAACGTGTACTGTGGTAATGTTGATACACACTACGACAACGTCAACGGTGTTAATGTTAACACATACCACGAAAACGTCTACTGTCGTATTAACACATAACGACAACGTGTACTGTGGTAATGTTAACACATACCACCACAACATGTACTGTGGTAATGTTAACACATACCACCACAACATGTACTATGGTAATGTGAACACATATCACCACATCGAGGAATGTGGTAATGTTAACATATACCACGACAGCGTCTCCTGTGGTAATGTTGATACATACCACGACAACGTGTTCAGTTGTAAGGGTAACACATAGCAAAACACCGAGTACTGTGGAAATGTTAGTACATAACACGACACCGAGTACTGTGGTAATGTTAACACATACCACGAGAACGTATAGTGTGTTAATGTTAACACATACCACGACAACGTATTGTAGTGCTAACACCTACCACAACAACGTCTACAGTGGTAATGCTATAGATACCATCACAACGTCTACTGTGGTATTGTTAATTCATACCACGACAAAGTGTGCTGTGGTAATGTTAAATATACCACGACATCGTCTACTGTGGCAATGTTTATAAATACCAAGAAAACCTGTACTGTAGCAATGTTAACACATACCATCACATCGTCTACTGTGGTGTTGTTAACACATATCAAGACAATGTTTACTGTGGTAATGTTAACACACCACAACAACGTTTACTGTGGTAATGTTAATGCATACCAAGCCAACGTCACTGTGATGTTAACAAATACCACTAGAACGTTTCCTGTGTTAATGTTAACACATACTACGACAACGTCTACAGTGGTAATGTTAGCACATGCCACGACAACGTATACTGTGGTAATGTTAACATATACCACCACAACGTTACGGTGGTAATGTTAACACATACCACGACAGCATCTCCTGTGGTAATGTTAACACATACTATTACAACATGTTCAATGGTATGTTAACAGAAAGCTCAACATCGTGTACTGTGGAAATGTTAATACACACCACGACACCGAGTACTATGGTAATGTCAACACATACCACCAAAACGTGTACTGTTGTAATGTTAACACATACCAAGACAACTTCTTCTGTAGTAATATTAACACATACCACGATAGCGTCTTCTTTGGTTATGTTAACATATAGCACGAAAACGTCTACTGTTGTAATGTTAAAACATACCTCGACAACGTCTACTGTGGTGATGTTAACACGTACCACGACAACGTCTACCTTGGTAATGTTAACATATACCTCGACAACGTGCACCGTGGTAATGTTAACACATCCCACGACAACATGTATTGTGGTAATATTAACACATACTATGACAAAGTGTACTGTGTGTAATGTTAAAACATACCACGAAAACGTCTACTTTGGTAATTTTAACATACACCACGACGTGTACTGTTTTAACGTTAACACATACCAAGAAAAAGTGTACTGTGGTAATGTTTACACATAGTACGACATCGTCTAATCTGGCATTGTTAACACATATAACGATAGCGTGTACTGTTGTAATGTTAACACATACCGCAACAACGTCTACTTTGGTAATGTTAACACGTAACTCGACAACATATACTGTGGTAATGTTAACACACCACGACAGAGTCCACTGTGGTAATGTTAACACGTACTACGAAACCGTCTACTGTGGTAAAGTTAACATACCACGACAGCGTCTACTCTGGTAATGTTAACACATTCCACGACAACGTGTACTGTGGTAAAGTTAACTCATTCCACGACAACCTCTACTGTGGTAATGTTAACACATACCACGACACCGTCCACTGTGGTAATGTTAACACATACTACGAGAACGTCTACTGTGATAATGTTAACATTTACCACGACAATGTCTACTGTGGTAATGTTAGCACATTCCACCACAACGTCTACTGTGGTAATGTTAACACATATTACGACAACGTGTACTATGGTAATGTTAACACATATCACGACAACGTCTATTGTGGTAATGTTAACACATACCACGACAACGTGTACTGTGGTAATGTTAACACATACCGCGACAACGTCTATTGTGGTAATGTTAACACATACCACGACAACGTGTACTGTGGTAATGTTAACACATATCACGACAACGTCTACTGTGGTAATGTCAACACATACCACGACCACGTCTACTGTGGTAATTTAACACATACCACGATAACGTCTACTGTGGTAATGTTAACATATACCACGACAGCGTCCACTGTCGTAATGTTAACACATACCACGACAACGTTTCCTGTGGTAATGTTAGCATATACCACGTTCGCGTCTTCTGTGGTAGTGTTAACACATACCACGACACGTCTACTGTGGTAATGTTAACACATAACACGAAAACGTGTACTCTGGTAATGTTAACATATACCTCGATAACATTTACTGTGGTAATGTTAACACATACGATGACAACGTCTTCTGTGGTAATGTTAAGACATACCACGAGACCATGTATTCTTGTAATGTTAACATATACCACAACAGCTTGTACTGTGGTAATGTAAATACATACCACGATACAACTATTGTGTTAATTTTAACAAATACCACGACAGCGTTTAATGTGGTAATGTTAACACATCCACGACAACGTGTACTTTGGTAGTGTTAACACATACCACCACAGCTCGTACTGTGGTAATGTTAACATGTACCACGACATGTCTACTGTGGTAATGTTAACACATACCACTGCAGCGTTTAATGTGGTGATGTTAACACATACGACGACAGCCTGTACTATGGTAATGTTAACACATACCACGAAAACGTGTAATTTGAAAATGTTAACACATACCTTGACATCGTCTACTGTGGTAATGTTAACACATACCACGACAGCGTCTACTCTGGTAATGTTAACGCATGCCACGACAACTTCTATTTTGGTAATGTTATCACATACAACGACACCGTGTACTGTGGTAATTTTAACTCATACCACGACAAAGTCTACTGTGGTAAAGTTAACACATACCACGACAACATCTAATGTGGTAAAGTTGACACATACAACGACAACGTCTACTGTGGTAATATTAACACATACCACGACAACGTGTACTGTAGTAATGTTAACACATACCACGACAACGTCTATTGTGGTAATGTTAATAGATGATACGATAACGTCCACTGTGGTAATGGTAACACTTACCACGACAACGAATACTTTGGTAATGTTAACACATACCACGACAACCTGTACTGTGGTGATGTTAACACACACCACGACACGTCTACTGTGGTGATGTTAACACATACCACGACTAAGTGTACATTGGTAGTGATAACACATATCACGACAACATGTACTGTGGTAATGTTAGCACATACCACGGTAACGTCTACTGTGATAATGTTAACACATACTACGACACGTCTACTGTGGTAATGTTAACACATACTACGAGAACGTCTACCGTGGTAATGTTAACACATACCACGACAGCGTATACTGACGTAATGTTAACACATACCACGACAAGCTGTGCTGTGGTAATGTTAGCACATAAAACGTTAACATCTACTATGGTAATGTTAATACATACCACGACACGTCTACTGTGGTAAAGTTAACACATAACACGACAACAATTACTGTTTTAATGTTAACACACACCACGAGAATGTGTACTGTGGTGATGTTAACACATACCACGACAACGTGTACTGTGGTAATAGTAACACACACCACGACAACGTGTACTCTGGTAATGTTAACACATACCACCACAGCTTGTAATGTGGTAATGTTAACACATACCACGACACGTCTACTGTGGTAATCTTAACATATACCACGACAGCGTTTAATGCGGTAATGTTAACACATACCACGACCACGTCTACTGTGGTAATGTTAACACATACCACGACAACGTGTACTGTGGTAATGTTAACACATACCACGACAACGTGTACTGTGGTAATGTTAACACATACCACGACAACATGTACTGTGGTAATGTTAAATACCACGATACTATGTACTATTATAGCAGCGGGAGAAGAAAAGGTCAACTGAAATACTTCTTCGTTTTACATCAGGCTCATGTACTAGTAACTCTAGATCAGGGTCATGTGCTAGACACTTTATATCTAGGCCATGTACTAGACACTCTAAATCAGAGTCATGTAGTAGACACTTTAGATCAGTATCATGTACTAGACTCTCCAAATCAGAGTAATGTAGCAGACACTCTAGATCAGGGTCATGTACTAGACACTCTAGATCATGGTCATTTACTACACACTTTAGATCTGTGTCATGTACTAGGTACTCTTGATCAGGGTCTTGTGCTAAACACTAGATCAGGGTCATGTACTAGACACTTTAGATCAGGGTCTTGTACTAAACACTCTAGATCAGGGTCATGTAGTAGAAACTCTAGTTGAGAGTCATGTACTAGAAACTCTAGATCATGGTCATGTTCTAGACACTCTAGATCCAGGTCATGTACTATACACTGTAGATCAGGGTCATGCACTAGATACCCTAGATCAGGGTCATGTACTAGACACTTTAGATCAGGGTCATGTATCAGACACTTTAGATCAGGGTCATGTAGTAGACACTCTAGATCAGGATCTTGTAGTAGACACTCTTGATCAAGGTCATGTACTAGACACTCTTTATCAGGGTATGTACTAGTTACTCTAGACCAGGGTCATGTACGAGACACTCTAGATCAGGGTCATGTACTAGACAATCTATATCACGGTCTTGTACTATACACTCTATATCAGGGTCATCTACTAGACACTTTAGATCAGTGTCATGTACAAGGAACTCTTGATCAGGGACTTGTGCTAGACACTCTAGATCAGGGTCTTGTACTAGACACTCTATATCAGGGTCATCTACTAGATACTTTAGATCAGGGTCATGTACCAGACACTCTTGATCAGGGTCATGTACTAGACACTGGATCATTATCATGTGCTGGACACTCTAGATCAGAGTCATGTAGTAGACACCCTAGATCAGTATCATGTGCTGGCCACTCTAGATCAGAGTCGTGTACTAGACACTTTAGATCAGGGTCATGTACTAAACACTCTAGATCAGGGTCATGTACTAGACACTTTAGATCATCGTCAAATATTAGACAACCTATATCAGGGTCATGTACTAGACACTCTAGATCAGGGTCATGTACTAGACACTCTAGATCAGGGTCATGTACTAGACACATTAGATCATGGTCAAATATTAGACATCCTATATCAGGGTCATGTACTAAACACTCTAGATCAGGGTCATGTACTTTAGATCATGGTCAAATATTAGACAACCTATATCAGGGTCATGTACCAGACACTCTAGATCAGGGTCATGTCGTAGAGACTCTAGATCAGGGTCATGTACTAGACACTCTAGATCATGGTCAAGTACTAGACACTCTAGATCAGGGTCAAGTGCTAGATACTCTAGATCATGGTCAAGTGCTAGACACTCTAGATCGGGGTCATGTACTGAACACTCTAGATCAGGGTGATGCAGTAGAAACTCTAGATCAGGGTCATATGCTAAAAAGTCTAGATCAGGGTCATGTACTGGACACTCTAGATCAGAGTCATGTACTAGACACTCTAGAAGATGGTCATGTACTAGATACTTTAGATCAGGGTCATGTGCTAGACACTTTAGCTCTGGGTAATGTACTAGACACTTTACATCAGGGTCATGTACTAGACACTTTAGATCTGGGTGTTGTATTAGGCACTCTTGATCAGTGTCTCTTAGTAGACACTCTAGATCAGGGTCATATACTAGAAACTCTAGATCAGGGTCATGTATTAGACACTCTTGATCAGGGTCATATGCTAGATACTCTAGATCAGTGTCATGTACTATACACTCTTGATCAGGGTCATATACTAGATACTCTAGATCAGGGTCATATACTAGAAACTCTAGATCAGGGTCATGTACTAGACACTCTTGAACAGGGTCATATACTAGATACTCTAGATCAGGGTCATGTACTAGACACTCTAGATCAGGGTCATGCACTAGACACCTTAGATCAAGGTCATGTACTAGGCACTCATGATCAGGTTTTTGTACTAGACACTCTAGATCAGGGTCATATATTAGAAAGTCTAAATCGGGGTCATGTAATAGACACTCTAGATTAGGGTCATGTACTAGACACCCTAGATCAGGGCCATGTAGTGGACATTCAAGATCAGGGTCATGTACTAGACACTGTAGATCAGGCTCGTATACTAGATACTCTAGATCTGGGTCATATACTAGATACCCTAATCAGGGTCATGTAGTAGACACTCTAGATCATGTTCATGCACTAGAAACTCTAGATTAGGGTCATGTACTAGACACTCTAGATTAGAGTCATGTAGTAGACACTCTAGATCAGTCATACAGTAGACACTGTAGATCATGGTCATGTATTAGACACTCTAGATCAGGGTCATGTACTAGATACTCTAGATCAGGGTCATGTACTAGACACTCTAGATCGGGGTCATGTAGTAGACACTCCAGATCAGGGTCATGTTCTAGACACTCTAGATCAGGGTCATGTGCTAGACACTCTAGATCAGGATTTTGTACTAGGCACTCTTGTTTATTTTAGATCAGGGACTCATGTACTAGACACTCTAGGTCAGGCGCATGTACTAGAAACTCTAGGTCGGAGTCATGTACTAGACACTCTAGATTAGGATCATGTACTAAACACTCTAGATCAGGGTCATGCAGTAGACACTCTTGATCAGAGTCATGTAGTAGATACTCTAGATTATGTTCATGTGCTAGACACTCTAGATCAGGGCCATATACTAGAAACTCTAGATCAGAGTCATGTACTAGACACTAGATCAAGGGTCATGTAGTAGACGTTCTAGATCAGGGTCATGTACTAAAAACTCTAGATCAGGGTCATGTACTAGACACTCTAGATTAGGGTCATGTATTGACACCCTAGTCAGGGTCATGTAGTAGACACTCTAGGTCAGGATCATGTAGTAGACACTCTAGATCAGGGTCATGTTCTAGAAACTCTAGATCAGGGTCATGTAGTAGAAACTCCAGATCAGGGTCATGTAGTGGACACTCTAGTTCAGGGTCATGTTCTAGAAACTCTAGATCATTGTCATTTACTAGACATTCTAGATCAGAGTCATGTAGTAGACACTCTAGGTCAGGGTCATATACTAGATACTCTAGATCAGGGTCATGTAGTAGACACTCTAGATCAAGGTCATGTACTAGACACTCTAGATCATGGTCATGTAGTAGACACTCTAGATCGGTTCATGTACTAGACACACTAGATCAGGGTCATGTAGACACTTTAGATCAGTGTCATGTACTAGACACTCTAGATCAGGGTCATGTAGTAGACACTCTAGATCAGGGTCATTTGCTAGAAAGTATAAAGCATAGTCATGCAGTAGACACTTTAGATCAGGGTCATGTACTCGACACTCTAGGTCATGGTCACGTACTAGACACATTAGATGATGGTCATGTATTAGACACTCTAGATTGGGGTCATGTAGTAGACACTCTAGATCAGGGTCATGTTCTAGACATTCTAGATCAGGGTTGTGTACTAGACATTCTTGATCAGGGTCATATACTAGACACTCTAGATCAGGGTCATGTGCTAGACACTCTAGATCAGGGTTGTGTACTAGACACTCTAGATCAGGGTCATGTGCCAGACGCTCTAGATCAGGGTCATGTGCTAGACATTCTAGATCAGGGTCATATTCTAGACACTCTAGATCAGGGTCATGTGCTAGACACTCTACATCAGGGTTGTGTACTAGACACTCTAGATCAGGGTCATGTGCTAGACTCTACATCAGGGTTGTGTACTAGACACTCTTGATCAGGGTCATGTGCTAGACGCTCTAGATCAGGATCATGTGCTAGACATTCTAGATCAGGGTCATATGCTAGACACTCTACATCAGGGTCATGTGCTAGACACTCTACATCAGGGTTGTGTACTAGACACTCTTGATCAGGGTCATGTAGAAGGCACTTTAGATCAGCTCATGTACGAGACAGTGGCAGACTTCATGATTATATAGTATAGCACTTATAAGACACCTTCCTACCGTAGTTTTGACAACACTCCACCAGCCTTGACAATAATTCCCTAGCCCTGACAACACTCCGCCATCCTTGCCAACACTCCAATAGCCTTGATAACACTCCCCAGCCTTGACTACACTCCACCTGCCTTGACAACACTCCCCCAGGATTATCAACACTCCCCAAGCCTTGACAAGACTCCCCTAGCCTTGACAACACTCTTCCAGCCTTGACAACACTCTTCCAGCCTTGACAACACTCCACTAGCCTTGACAACGCTCCCAGCCTTGACAACATTCCCCAGCCGTGACAACACTCCCCCAGCCTTGTCAACACTCCCCCAGCCTTGACAACACGCCACCAGCCTTGACAACACTCCCCAACCCTTGACAACCCTCCCCCAGCCTTGACAACACTCCAACAGCCTTGACAACACTCTCCCAGCCTTGACAACACTCCCCTGGCCTTGACAAAACTTCCTCAGCCTTGACAACACTCCCCAGCATTGACAACACTTCTCCAGCCTTTACAATACTCCCCAGCCCTGACAATATTCCCCCAGCCTTGTCAATACTTCACCAGCCTTTACAACACTCCACCAGCCTTGACAACACTCCCCTAGGATTGACAACCCTTCCTAGCATTGACTACACTTCCCAGCCTTGACAACACTCCATCAGCCTAGAGAACACTCCAACAGCCATGACAACACTCCCCTAGCCTTGACAACACTCCTCTGCCTTGACAACACTCCACCAGCCTAGACAACACTCCACCAGCCTTGGCAGCACTCCTCAGCATTCACAACACTCCCCCAGCCTTGACAACATTCAGCCAGCCTTGACAACACTCCTCCAGCCTTGACAACACTCCCCTGCATTGAGAACACCTCATCAGCCTTGACATCATTCCCCAGCCTTGACAACTCTCCCCAGCCTTGACAGTACTCCTCAGCCTTGACAACACTCCACCAACCTTGACAACACTCTAACAACATAGAGAACACTCCACCAGCCTTGACAACACTCCTCAGCCTTGACAACACTCCCCAGCACTGACACAATTCCCCAGCCTTGACAACAATCCCTCTGCCTTGACAACATTCCCCAGCCTTGACAACACTCCACCAGCCTTGAAAACACTCCACAGCATTGACAACACTACCCTAGCCTTGGCAAAATCCCCTTAGCCTTGGCAACACTCCCCCAGCCTTGACAACTTTCCACCAGCCTTGAGAACACTCCACCAACCTTGACAACACTACACCAGTCGTGACAATACTCCTTAGCCTGGGCAACACTCCCCAGCCTTGACAACACTCCCCAGCCTTGACAACACTCCTCAGCATTGACAAGACTTCCCCAGCCTTGGCAGACAACACTACCCCAACCTTGACAATACTCCCCCAGCTTTGACAACATTCTTCCAACCTTGACACAACTCCTCTAGCCTTGTAAACACTCCCCCATCTTTGACAACACTTCCCATCCTTGACAGCACTACCCCCGCCGTGAGAACACTGCCCCAGCATTGACAACACTCCCCCAGTCTTAACAACACTCCCATCGGCTTGACAACACTCCCCCAACCTTGACAACACTTCCCCAGCCTTAAGAACACTCCCCCAGCATTGACAACATACCCCACCATTGACAACACTCCCAGCCTTGAGAACACTCCCCCAGCATTGACAACACACCCACCATTAACAACACTCCCCAGCCTTGACAACACTCCCCCAGCCTTGAGAACACTTCCTCAGCATTGACAACACTCTCCCAGGCTTGACAATACGCCCACCGCCTTGACAACACTCCCCAGCACTGCCAACACTCCCCAGCCTTGACAGCACTCCACCAGCCTTGAGAACACTTCCTCAGCATTGAAAACACTACCCCAGCCTTGACAATACGCCCACCGCCTTAACAACACTCCCTAGCCTTGACAACACTCCCCCAGCATTGACAACACACCTCCATCATTGGCAACACTCCTCCAGCCTTGACAACATTCCCCAGCCTTGACAACACTCCCAAGCCTTGAGAACACTCCCCAGCATTGACAACACACCCCCACCAATGACAATACTCCTCCAGCCTTGACAATACCCCCCAGCCTTGACAACACTCCCCCAGCCTTGAGAACACTCCCCCAGCATTGTCAACACTCTCCAGCCTTGACAACACTCCCCACCCTTGACAACACTGCTCTAGCATTGACAACACGCCCACAGCCTTGACAACACTCCCCCTGCCTTAACAACACTATCCAGCCTTGACAACACTCCCCCAGCATTGACAATACTTCCCAACATTGACAACATTCCCCATCCTTGACAACACTCCCCAGCCTTGCCAACATTCCCACAGCCTTGACAACACTCCACCAGCCTTGGCAACACTCCCGCAGCCTTGACAACAATCACCCAGTCTTGACAAAACTCCCACAGCCTTGACAATACTCCCTCAGCCTTGAAAACTATCCCTCACCCTTGGTAACACTACCCAGCCTTGACAACACTACCCCATCCGTAACAACACTTCGCAGTCTTGACAACACTCCCACAGCATTGACGACATTCCTCGGCCTTGACAATACTCCACCAGCATTGGCAACACTCCCACAGCCTTGACAACACTCACCCAGTCTTGACACCACTCCCACAGCCTTGACAGTGCTCCCTCAGCCTTGACAACTCTCCCCCATCCTTGGCAACACTACCTAGCCTTGACAACACTCCCCATCCTTAACAACACTCCACAGCCTTGACAACACTCACACAGCGTTGACAACATTCCCAGCCTTGACAACACTCCTCCAGCCTTGACAACACTCCCCAGCCTTGACAACACTCCCCCAGCCTGGACAACAATCCCCCAGCCTTGACAACACTCCTCC
>JAUUDZ010421671.1:0-11646 GCA_032361705.1 Panulirus versicolor | reverse complement strand
TGTGTGTGTGTGTGTGTGTGTGTGTGTCTCGGCTTGAAGGAACACCCAAAGGACGGAGCTCTTGCTCACAACATTATGATACAGGATTTCCCAGCTCCTTCCTCTGTGTATCTAACAGGGGAAAGCAGGTCAACTGGTGCTTTCTCCCCAAGTGTCACATCTTATTAGAGGCAATACGTTTTACGTCACTTTGATGGAGGTGTTTATGATTCGCGTGATGCGTTTACGAGATTAAGTAATCATTATACAACAGCAAGTGGCCCTTCCATTCAAAGCTAAAACAATATGTACATCCGGATTTCCCATGGCCATCATACAAAGGCATATATTTGTTTAAGCTGGAGATTAGTGTTGTCTGTATGTTGGTGCCAGCTGTGTGTTGTTCTCGACTGAATACTCGTAAGCACTGGGTGGTGTTTCAGATGACGTAAGCTATGGCCTGGTGTTGGGTAGATGTTGAAATGTAATGGATGTTGCTGTGAGTCCAGAGTCAGTGTTGGTAGGTACTGATCTAGTTTAAGTACTGGCATAGGTCGAGTGGTGTTGGTCTTGAATCGTCGCTGGCGTCGGTTGGATGGCGGTGTGATCTGGGTGTTGGAATAAGCTAGCTACTGTGTTGGCTTGATGTTATTATTAGATGAGCGTTGGTGTGAGGGTGGATGTTAGTGTCGACTTTGAATTGCTGTATGCTGGGAGTACATATGGGTTGGAAAATGCTGACGTCTCAGTGTTGGCTGGAAGTAGATGTAAAATTTATGTTGATGTATGTTGGGTGTTGTAGTAACTTTGATATAGTGGCTCCTTAATGTGTCTATGAATTTGTGAATATCCAAAGGAAATTAATTATTGAATCTATAGATTTTCTTAAGAATAAGGAAATAATCATATCTTTTGTAATGAAAGCATCTATCCTAGAAACTAAGGTAAAGATTCAATATAGCACTAATTCCGAAATTGTGAGCTCTGCAGAAAATTGTGTAAAGTTTGACACATCAAAAACACATGAGAGAGTTGTCTCAAAGTCTATCATCTTGGCTGTGGAGGACGACGTCCGCCTTGCCTTGTGGGTTTGTATATTTGTTGCATTCTGGAGGGTTCCTGGGCAAGTGCTTGGTCAGCTCTAGATGGAAATTTCTGAACCATGTCACGGCAATGCAGATTCCTATTTAGGTAACCTTCTTTTTTTAAAACGTTGCCGTATCAGCCCGGGTTGGTATCTAAGCATAAACGGCGTGGGGAGCTGTGTGGCATTCAGATATCTTCAAACAACATTAAAACAGGGAAGATGGCAGCATCATTCTCTTGTTAGGCTGCCTTGCTGACGTGAGATGGATGATGATCGAGTTGGGCAACTGTTGTTTTGGAGTTGAATCAGGAGCAACTAGGGACTAATGACTTCAAGTCAGTCTCAGAAAAGAAAGGTCTGATTGCGGACGAAGTACTCACGAGTATCTCTTTGGGGGATATCTGCACCTAAGGAGGTGCAAATGGAGACAGTTGTGGTACGAAGGCGAGCCGATTTGTCTTCCGATTTGAATGAAAAGATGGGGCATCGAACGGCGCTGTTGCCTCGTGTGCCTGATTGAGCAGCCTCATTTTCAGTTGTTTATCTTTGAGGTGTCTAAATTTGTTTCGTTTGGTTTTATCTGGCTTGTTCCCCGCTGTACTCTCTCCGCTCCATCTATGTCTTTTATTTAGTAGGATGATCAAAACTTAACACAAAATTCAATGTGAGGACGCACCAGTAAATTGTGTGGTAAGATGATTACTTCCTTAGAAATATACTCGAAAGCTCTACCTATGATTCCAAGAAATTTGCAGTTTCCATACACAGTTTACTTGGCTTTGATTAATCAGGAATTTCTGAACCTTGTCTTGTCGTTCAAAAGAGCTTGCCTTCTTGTTTTTACGACAAATGTGCAAGACTTTGTTCTTTTGAAAACTATCTACATTAAGATGTGTTTGCCATTTGTTACTACAGTCTATCAGTCTATGTCAGTTTGAAGGTTGAGACGCTAAATTTCTATTGTAGATTAATTCCCATCGTCTGTGACTCTTGGATTCATACAACGTAGCTTATTATCAACTAATTAATTACAATTCTATATTTACGGCCAGTCAGCCATTCTTCTAACCAACGAAGTACAGCTCTATTTACACCGTATAACAACATATGCTGGTAGTCTTTGATGGGAAATTTACTGAAGGTTTTCTGAAATCTAAGTAGATGACAACCTCTTTACTTTCATTATAACATGTTTATAATGGCATTAAAGATATCACACTTATCAGAGATAAACTATTTCGTCGAAAACGATGCAAAGAATGGTTGAATAAGTGGTGATCCTCCGAGTTAAAATGATTTTCATTCTTGTCTTGGATGATGGTCTCCCAAGTTTACCAACCATACTTAGGCAATGATTTCCACGCAGAGACATATCAACTTTTTCGAATGTTGATGTGACATAAGATAACCTACAATCCTAGAAAATTACCCAGTAGTAAATGACTTATTCAGATGAGAAGCTGAGGACTTTTATCTCATTTTTTTTCTTTCTTTTTCCATGTTTGGAGATAAAACGTATACGGGTCTGCAGTTTAATCTATTTCAATTCCATTTATAGTATATCAATATGTTGTAGAATGTTTTCCTCTCCCAGCAGTGGAACTAGAATCAGGGTATAAGTTGTCTCTATCAGTAAACACTGATGAACACAAATACCATTTGGTCTGAGCAAAGTCACCGTTTTTCATGGTTAGTGGAACAACTGAATGGTTAAAATCTGAAAAATTCCTTCTTGAAGTTTCCTTTACCATGCTAGCAATACATGCTTCAAAATAGCATTAACTTAGCCGTAAAATCCTCAGAGTTCTTCCAAACATATTTACATAACTTGCTCTATCACGTTAGCTACGGCATTGTTCTCTTTAAGTGTCTGTTACGCTAATCTCTTTGAAAACAAGCAGTTCTTTGCTTTATTGCTTAGTTTTCGAAAAGTACTATCTGCAACGTAGTGGTATATAACCTCCGCCTAAAGTTCTGAAAGTTTTGCTGAAGTTTTCATTGATGATGCCATCCTAATTTTGCCTGTCAGGAGTGATTAGATCATTATGATTTGGAAGTCTTAAGATATGCTATAGTTTTGCACGCATTTCACATTATGCAGTATTACCTGCAGTGTTAAAACTTAACTTAAAAGTGGTTTGTCTGCCATCACTTGCACAAAATTCTACTCTCCAGCTTCAGTATTACAGACAAGATTCTCGTATGTAGCTAGAACTAAGTTCAATATGCTCTTGTTGCTAGTAGGTTGCCCAACGAATTGTATCATGGAACTATCGAGCAAGCTTAGGTACCCATCACGCCCTGAGCTTCTTGAGAGGAATTCTTTCCACTTTAGATACCATTATGCTGAAATCTCCTCCCATAATGGAATCGTTTTCAGTGTAGACTCTTACTAACTGGTCATAGAATCTTTGGTCTCCCTTTCGTGTCTGTGCTAGTCGCCTAGAAATTAAATTTGCAGTCATTTTTTTTTTCGAAGCCTATATCAAATCTCCACAAATATAAAGTCAATATTGACAATACTTATAACAGCCTTCAGTATAGGATCAAGATGAGATTTAACTAAGTGCAAGACAGCACAGCCGCCTTTATTTTCCCCGTCACTATTAGATAGAGTGTTCCCTGGAAATGCGAATTCCGGGAGGACATTTTTATTTTTGATATCTAGCCAAGATTTACAGACACCAGTCATACCATAAATTTTCATCCAAAGGAAATGAGTCTAACTCTGAATATTTGTTCTGCATACTGCGTGCATTAATAAAAGATATTCTAATATATGACTCAGATCTATTGCGAGAGTTACTTTCGGTATGAGATAACCTGCTCCATAAGAGCTGCCTTCATTTCATTTTTTTTTTTCTTTTTGAACAAAATACTCGTTTATCTCAATGAGGAGCCTGGCCAAATGCG
The DNA here is from genome assembly GCA_032361705.1 of Panulirus versicolor. Classification (NCBI taxonomy): domain Eukaryota; kingdom Metazoa; phylum Arthropoda; class Malacostraca; order Decapoda; family Palinuridae; genus Panulirus; species Panulirus versicolor. The sequence goes on along the minus strand of JAUUDZ010421671.1, from coordinate 7,667 downwards.
TTGCAACTTGTTCGTTCAGGTGTAGATCGTCTTTCGTTAACATACTAATCAGGGTACATGTAGAAATTCTGCCACAAGTTACGAATGCAACTCCCTCCCATAAACAAAGTTAAACTAATCTATTATTCAGAGTGAACGCCTTGCTGAAGAGGGCCATCCCAGTGCCCACTGGAGTTACCCATTAACAGGAGAAGTAAAAGATCGCTGAATATGTTATATCTTTTCTGGAGATTCACGAAAGTCTTGAATAGTTAAGTGAATTAGGGCGACTCTTCTGACGAGCACCGAAATGTTATTCACTATTTTCTTTCGTAATGAAAGTGAGTTAGTGGTTCCCTCTGAGAGTTTTCAATACCAGCCTCACTGATTCAAACTCCTCTCTCTCTCTCTCTCTCTCTCTCTCTCTCTCTCTCTCTCTCTCTCTCTCTCTCTCTCTCTCTCCCTCCTTCCACTAGGAAGCACCTATGATATATGCCTCTTGAGTCTAGAAGCCCTTTATCATGTACTAAGTTTGCAGAATTTCAGCTGCAAGATCTTTCTGAGTCTTTTCTTTAAGCAAGGTTATTGGAGAAGGTCCAGAGGGATAATGTTAACCGTCTTCCTAGGGTTTGTTATTCTTTCCAGCGCAGCTATTTCACGACGGACTTAACGTATGGTTAATTTCTCCTCTGAACATATATACATTCCTCGATCTCCTTGGACCAAGAAAACTAGAGATTGCACGTTTGAGAGTTCCTTCAACATCCTCATTTTGCCAGAAGACCGAAATTTCCAAATAGAATTAGTGAAAAATAAGACAGGGCGTAGAGTCTCATTCCGAACTTTCCTTTAAGGTGCAGTGATTGCATGAAACCTTACGACCTCGTATATCTACACCTTAGATTAACGGAACTGGAAGATATCTATGGATTTGTCCAGTAGCCTCTGAAGGAGAGTGATCTCTAGGTCTTAAAGATGACATCATATAATACCAAATTCCCTTCCAAATGAAAATTACAAAAGAATTTATGTCTTTTTCCGAGAAAGGGTCACACTTCAACTCTGCTATCACCTACACCTTGTTTTGTATCGATCCACATATAGAAGCAGCTGTCTAACTCTCCCTCGACAGATTACCTCGTCATGAAAGAGGAAGCGATACCGAAAGATTCGGTAACATACATGATGATTACGGACTCGACTCTGATATCATAGCCCATCTCTGTCGATCATTTCATAATGATATGGCACCTCCAGATGGGCTCATCCGTCTGGTAGTAAATGGAGGCGACCTCGATGATGAATGCAACACATCTCGCTCTCTCAGTGAATGTCCTGTGTTATGGTTTCATCGACAGTGAGACACAACTTATGTTGTCACATGTTCTCTACATCAAATATCATCCCAGATACAATTATAGTTGTCCACCCCAATCCGTTGTCTCCCTACTTCTACCCCTCACTACCACAGCAAGCGTTTATATTTCTTCTTGCCCTTTTGTGTAGTCTTAAAGACATATCCTTCAGAATCTCTCGTTATTTTCAGTCTTTTCTGCAAGGACATGAAGCTTGCCTCCTTTATCTGACACACAAATTGGTTTATAGATTTCTATGGAATCATTTTCAACGTTAATCCTGGCCTTCAGTGCCTGAGGATTTACGATTGGTCAGGGTCTACATGCACTACTCTGCTGTGAGTAGAGAATAATGAATACATTATGTATACCTTAAGGAAATCACATGAAATCGCAGTTTAAAAGGTCTGAAAAACTCAACGCAGGTACATCTTGATTTATGCCAGTATCCTCCAACAAATTCATTGTGCACCCCATGCTCGTCCCGTGAGCGGTAGCGCAAAAGGATTACAGTAGTCACAAAGGGTCTAAGTCATACCCCAGTGGGTTGATATTACATAGGCCGTTACTAAGTTGATGCATTATGTGAACCTCAGAACATATATAGATGGCTTACTGTCTGCAGTATTTGTTCGACTACATCGTTCTAGAATGGTCATTAAAACGTCTGTGAAGCGTGTGAGTTTCGGCTTAAGTTTAATTGCAAAGAGGGCCAATATCATATGTTGTTATGAGGATGTCAGAGTGAATACTTGCCTTATAAAGGGAACTGCAAGTATCAAGTTTTGGTAATCCAGGTTTCGAAGTCAAAGAGAAATGAAAAGACATTAGCTAATTAGGTTCATATTTACTCGGGATATATGAATCCATGCGCTCTGAGGGTCACAAGACATTATCCCATAGGATGAAGCGGGAGCTGACGTATAGGGAAATAGATGATGCTAATTTTCGGTTTAAACGTGATGCACAAAATAACAAAATAATCATAAAACAAATTGTGCTCAAGTTCACTTTACCAGTGTCAGTGTTAACTCCGTAAAACATACAGGAGAGCTCAAATTCAAAATTCGGAAGAGCACTTGATAACATTAAGCTCATGAACTTTGAGGTATCGATCAAAATACCTCAACCTAATTACATAATTTTCCTCTAGGATGATAATATGAAATCAGGTATTCTGATGCAGCTCGTTTTTACTTCATCATTCAAGACTAATGAAAAAGGTAATTATGATAAAATGAACAATCCTGGTCATGGCACAGATACCAATATAACATTAACACTGGCATAAGATAATTCCATATATGCCAATGTCTATAACTTGCCAGGCAATTTAGAAATGATTATATGATTTCAAATATCACATTCGTGAAAATTTCCCAGCGCATTTTCCAGGCCATACTCATTTCTATCTGATGCTACCAGAGTAAAAGACTGAGGAAGAGAATGAAACCGGTATTGAAATCATGGCTTCATAATGGTAATGATATTCCTGAAAATACATGAGCTTTCCTTCTCCTCTAAGTGATCATATTCCCAGGTTAGCCACGGATGGGAATAATATGCAAATTCTCCGTCACATTTTCCTTTAAGATAAAATCGCCGCGAACTAATATCAGAGCTATTGTTTAACCTCTAAGCTGGGTCATTATCTGAGACTCTTCGTCGGAGAATTGTTTTTTGGTATTTATATCATCACGTTCACTAATATGGGTGGGTAGTAAATATACCCATAACGAAGAGTCAAGTTAATTGAAAACGGGATATCTTTTGATCTCAAGCATCAGCCAACAATGGACCCAAGACAATGGTTTTGTGACTGCTTGGTCCAAAGTACTATCAGATGTGTGGGCTGTGGGTCTCTTGAGGAGAGTTCCCGGTGCAATAATGGGGTCCCATGATTGGAGGTGAGGAGGAGTACCCTTAATGCTTCCCTGACAACGCATAATTCACTAAGGTTATTCTTGTATAAAAAAAATCTTCCTTTTCATCCTTCAGTCCATTAATGTTCCATCGTGTCCAACACTTCCCCCTTCAATAACGCTTGTCTCTCATTTTCCTCACTACAGCAGACACCTCATTTTTCTTCACCTGCACCCTTCATAACCTCGCCCTTCCGTTTGATCATTATGAATCATACGTCTCTAAGTATACGTTCAGCTGTCGAGGTATGACACGTGTTCTTGATGTAAAACAGAATGTAGAACATATATACAACCCATGATACTCATGTAGTAAGAAATAGGGGTCCAAATTTCTTGGAAAATAATGATGGCAAATGCACTAGCGGGTGAGGTCAGGTCAAGTCACTTTAAATGTCAAGAGGGGGAGGTCAAATGGAGTACCCCCTCACCCTCCCCACTCCACCAGACAGCGACTGCTTGGGGAGTGGGTGTCGGGGGCTCGTCGGTCTTCGGTCTAGAAATAGCCGGTGACCAAATCATTCCATGAATTTCGTACGAAAATCACACGAAGAAATTAAATGAAATTCATATCAATATGAGATCAATCCGAAGTAAAATAGTTGATTTGCATTGCTTGGTAAACACTGAACACGTTGATATCCCTAAATTAACATAGTCGTTTCTACACACGAATAACAACAATCTTTTAAAAGAGTACCATTTGCCAGACTACAAACTATTTGTAAGGGACAGAGACAGTCGAGGAGGCGAAACTAAACTGCGCTATATGTAAAAACATGCACTAAACTTACTTGAAATTCAGACTTAAATAACTGCTACTGTTGAACACTTGCATATTCATATTAACACAAATTCTAAACTTATATAAACGTAGTTACTGACACCATCATTTACGAGAGTTTATAACCGACAATAAATGATAAAGACTTGATCATTCTGAGATATTTCAAATCTTCCAGAAATCAGTTGACGAACGATTTCAGGTGTATGAAGTGATTTTGCTCGACTTATCATCTTTGTTGAAGACAACATTTCTTACCAAACTGTCACACAGACAAGGAGAGAAGCTAATATATTGATTTAGTTCTTGCATCCCAGGAGTTCACAATAACTACTGCCCTTGTTAGTGAGCATCAAGGTACAAATGACCAAAATGTAGTCAGGTTTAATGTAAATTTCAAAACAGATTCCACTAAAACCAATATTGTTACCCATAATTCTAGAAGGGTGTTTTCTCTTAGGTTGCGCGATGCATTGAATAGTCACACCCTAGTTGGTTTATGCCCAGAGAAATTATGGAGATGTTTTAAGCGTCAGTTTACACACCAACAAGACATATATTTTGTTATGCACGACAAAGACAATTAAGCCAATAACAGGCTTAAAGGTTACTCTCCAGATACCGCAAGAGCTATACGGCGAAGAAATAAAATCTACAAGCTTAAGTAAGAAATCAGGTAATGACCCAAATCTTGCGACGCAATTTATCATATTTAAAGGAAACGTGAAAAGACTTAAAAAGTCAGCTAAGAGAGAGTACGAAGTGAGCATTGGAAGAGATAACAATAGCGTTCCTAAAAGAATTATAAATCTATCAATATTGAAAAACATATAAGGAATGAGACCAGACCCTTAGCAAACGAAGATGGGGAACTGTTCTGGGAGATTCAAGCATAGCAACACACCTGAACAAAACTTTTCTTCTCTGTTTTCACACAAGAAAGAAGTGACACGAATTTTGAGATGATAAATGGCGCACACACGATACCAGAATTTATCGTCAGAGTCAGAGAAGTACTAGCAAAGATAGATTAGTTGAGGACTTACTGATAAATGTCCAGGTCGTGATCGTTTCTGTTCGCGAGTAATTGAAAACTTCAAACACGAAATTGCCAAAACGTTAACCTATATATTCAGTAAATCTCCTTGTTTGGAATAGTGTCACGGTACTGGCGACTGGCAGACGTTACTCCAGTATCAAAACGCGTAAAATGCCTGTCCATTTCTGTCCTATTAGGTTCCCATCAATTAAATGTTGAACTCTAGAGTCTAAGAATGTAGAGCGTTACCTACCTTGAACATTACAGTTTGATCAATGATACACAGCATGCTCTTAGAAAGCATAGATTATGTCTTAAATCCCACTTGAATTCTAGCGTGAATTATTTAGTACCCGCGAGGTGAATTAAACAAGGGATAATATATTTCTGGACTTTAAAAAAACAGTCGACAAAGTCTCTCACGTTGAATTGATGCATAAAGTCCGGGCGCTGGAGATTACTGGTTGCATAGGAAACTGGTTAGAAGCCTAGTCACGTAATAAGAGGTAGAGCTGTAAGGAATGGTGCGTCATCACCGTGGTCAACCGTTACTAGTGCATGACGTCCTTGGGTCTATATTTTTCATCGTTCACGTTAATGATATTGATGTACGGCTGATTGACAGCGTCCAAATTTGCAGAGAACACAAAGATTGGTGTTGCCATATTTATTGAAGATAGGCTAGAATGACAAGAGAATCTAAGTAAAATACCCGAATGATCTAGAAAGTTGCAAATACCATTCAAAGTCAATAAACGATAAGTTGTTATAAGAAAAAGAGTTCAGTAGAAAAATTTATTTTCGAACCAATGGGCCACAAGATGAAGGGCACCCCTAGTGTGAGGGATCTAGAGGTCACTGTTTACAACTTCAACTTGTTTCAGCATTGCAATAAAGCTGCCAGAAAGCGGATAGGATGCTGGGATAATTAACAGAAACGCTACATGCAAAAGCAAGGATGTGATATTGCCACTATGCCTGAGTCTAGCTAGACCCTACTTTTGGGTCCCTACTTAAGCAAAGATATTTCTAAACTGGAAGCAGTGCAGAGAAGAGCAACTCAATCGATTCCTTCCTTATGAACAAACCACATTAGGACATTGCGTTAGAACTGAATCTGATTTCTCTAAGCAAGAATATTTGAAACTACTTAAAGCATTCAACAACATCTATATAGAAAGTTGAAATCATAGTAACACCAGCACTACCAACGTGAGAAAATTGACTATAACTTAGAGGTAATCGAGTTAATTGCTCGAAATATATCTTCACCAACGGCATTTGTCACGCGTGGCATAACTCCCAAGACTTATTGTTTAGAGAAACACTGTTACTATCCTTGAAATTAAGAATGATCGTCATCTGTCACGTTCCGGTATTGACTGACTCTTTTAACCAATCATCATAACACAGCGGTATATTATGCTACCTCCTCAATCAATAATCTCACCATGGCCATGCTATGGTAACTTGTCATGATTGATTAACCCGTGTCGCCTTCTATAAGGAAACAAGAAAGCATTATCATATCATCCTTTCCCATCATTAGTAATATAGACAGGGCTGGAGCTCAAAGTTTTACCTTACTGTTGTCTTTACAACAAAACGTGAAGGGATACACGTCGTTGGTGATGGGATGCATGACAAATTCACGCTCATTACCTTACGACTTCCTATAAATATTTTCTTCAGGCAAGGTGTTCTTTATACCTGTGTTCCGACCGGCGTGTTGACACAGGGTAAGGAGACACTTATGCTTTACTATGATTTACTCTCTCTCTCTCTCTCTCTCTCTCTCTCTCTCTCTCTCTCTCTCTCTCTCTCTCTCTCTCTCTCTCTCAACAACTGTAACTCTGGCATCCCCATATCATCCATCTGGACAACCTGAACCCTGCTAAGTTAAGGACCATCACAAACACTCGCTCCAGAATCCTCGACTATTTCACAAGCAAAGACTCGATAGACAGAGTCCAAAACCTACCCTGTGGAGTCCTGGCTTATTCTGTAAACCTCTACGGGAACTAATATGGCGAGTTTAGTGCAGGGCATACAGAGGCTATATTTAGATTACCTTAATAACGGTGGAGTTTCATTCTACCGTTTCCTTCCTTCGAGCCATTTCCATCTTAAACCAGGGGGGGCCCCACTCCTTTAGAAATAGGGAGGATCAAATGCACTGAGCTTCACATTTATTTCTCTGTGCGTGTCGTAAAGCTACGTGACAACACAAGGACGGGAACGTGGCACTGCATAAACCACCTTGCGACAGTCTGGTACACTGGGTGACAATGGTGTCCAGAGCTGCGAGATCCTCCTCGCCGTGACCTCCGGCTGACACGGGGCCCTTGACACATCATCTGAACGATCCGCGTCTCTTAAGTCGCCCCTTCCTCGCCCTTCAAACCTCCCTCCAGTACACACACACACACACACACACACACACTCAACAACCAGTCGAAAATCGTCTCCTACCTACCACCACTAACCATCTGTGTCGCCCAGTCCGTACTCTCTCTCTCTCTCTCTCTCTCTCTCTCTCTCTCTCTCTCTCTCTCTCTCCAGACAGCACTAGCATCCACATACGAACA
>JAUUDZ010421660.1:0-14315 GCA_032361705.1 Panulirus versicolor | reverse complement strand
GTGGGTTGGGCCATTCTTTTGTCTGTTTCCTTGCGCTACCTTGCTAACATGGGAGACAGCAACAAAGTATGAAGACAAAAAGATACACATACACATATACACATGTACATATACATACTTGCTTGTCTTCACGCATTCCTGGCGCTACCCCGCCCCACTAGAAACAGCATTGCTACCCCCTGCTTCAGCAAGGTAGTGTCAGGAAAACAGACAAGAAAGGCCACATTCATTCACACTGTCTCTAGCTGTCAATGTGTAATGCATCAAAAACACAGCTGCCTATCCACATCCAGGCCCCATAGACCTTTCCATGGTTTATCCCAGATATTTCGCATGCATAATACTTTTAATAGTCATTATCAACCTACCTTATACTTTAGCTTGGTAAGTTATTGATTTCTTTGTAATTAAAATTTTCTTACTCTACACAGCAGAAAAATGTACATCATAGTTTTGTACATGACCTAAAACTTTCTATACAGTCACACACTTTCCAATCTTTAAACTGCTGTTTCATTTCCAACATATGTACCTTGCTGTCTCCCATAGTTTCTGTCTGGAGACAAGCCACTTAAGAAATGACTTATGATACCTAATTCTTCTATGGAACAGCTCTGCTTTGGAATTCTTTTCCTCCTTTTATCTTTTCCTTCTTTGTATAACCTCTCTACCTTTGCGAGTTAGGTTTTATAAACTCCTGCAGAGCCCTAATTTGTTTCTGATTTCTTCCTTTCACTATTTCTATTACCATAGGTGGCTTTAGATTAGGGCGTGTTTTGCCTATACCACATCGGTAAAAAAATAATGCTGTGCATCAGCGAGTGGCTGTACGTGCCCTCAATACATTTCTGTATGACATTTTTACCTCAAAAAATCCAAGAATGTCCAGTTTCCAGTACAAAGATACTTACCTCTTAACATGAATAAAACTATTAGCTCAAAACCAAATATTTTGATCTGTTCAAATTAATGTTTTCCTATGAGTAAAATGTGCATTTTACTTCATGAATTTATCTGAATATGAGAGAAATAAGGTCCTTGCAAGTGAGGTAATTAAAACACAAAATTCTTTAAATACTCTCTTTATTAAAAGCAATTACAGTTTTAATTGTATCACACATGTATCAAAGATTTTCTAAGAGTAAAAATCTTATATGAAAGCATGTAAAATGTCCACCCTGTAAATGATAATGTAAGCATTCTTAAACATCTCCCATTTTGGTTCCTTCATTAGACACTACGTGATGATGAAAACTAATCATTTTATCTTTAGGAATACTGCGAGACAATTCTACCAACTCATTTAGGGCTGAAAAGCGTTTCTGGATCTCCCTGCAAGGAAAACAGAGAAAAATGAAGGATCTTTTATAGAAAAGATGTAATGGTTATGATATAATCTTCAGCTTTTACATATTCTGGGTAAATTTATGCATTAATCATCTATACCTGTCTGCAACATACATACTGGATATGAGGATGGAAGAAAATCACCTGACCATTGTGGTCTTTATAAATGAATTAAAGAACTTAACAAACACAAAATGCTGGTCGCTTTTCTCATGGTAAGGAAGACACTAGCGTAAACTAATAATATTAATTGTAAAACAGAATTCTGACATTCACTTGAGAATGGAACCTGCTGTCCTAAGTAATTAACACTCAAATTCAAACTTCACATCTGCAGAAACATATGAAATTTCTGGAAGCTACACAACTCACATGAAAGACAGTCATAAACAGCTTTTGAGGACTGCTTAACAAGTAATGCTTCAGATAATGCCTGAATTTAGGAATATATGAAATAAAGAAGTTGAGAGTTAAGGTGAACTAAAGTAAGGTAATGAGGTGTAGTAAGGGGGCAAAAAGATGATTTGAACATTTGATTGAGGATAACCGGGAGGAACTGGCAGCAGATGAATCCATTCAAGCTGTGAAGTAAATCATAATGTAGGAGAGGGGACTAAGGCTGTGGCTGTACTGAAAAGCATGTGGAAGGAGATAATTGTCTGTTTGGGCAAAGATGGGAATGTCTGAGGGTAAAATAGTGCCATCCATGTTGTATGTACACAAGTCTTGGGCCATGAATACAAAAGACTGGAAGAAGGTGGACATCTTGGAAATTAATTGCCTAGGGATAGTAAATGGTGTGGTAGTTAGAGCAGTCTGATTGAGACAGCTGACCAAGGTGTGTTGAAATGGTTTGAAAGCATGGAAAGGATAAGAAAAGAAAAACTGATTATGAGGATCTGCACCTAAGAAGTAAAGGTAAGGGGAGTGGGAGACCAAGAAAGAAATGGAATGAGGATGAGTTTTGAGGTATCATGGCTGAACATTGAGGAGGGTGAAACATATGCATGATATACAATGAACTGATGATTATTTTTGGGAAGGTGGACATTGTGCTGTGTATGGGCCAAACCAGAGGATATGAAGCAGTTGGGAAACAATGGAATCATCTGTGGGCTTGCCAAATGACAGGGGGCTCTGGTTTCAATGCATTATATATGACAGCAAGGACTGGATGAGAGTAAATGTAACCATTATTTCTCTTCCTGGTACTCCCTCACTAAGGCAGAAAATAGCAAGCAAGGATGAAAAAATTTACAAAAAGTAGATTTCTTATCAATAATATTGTTATTGAGCCAAAAATCTTTAGTGTTTTAATCCTTTGCCTTAACATTCAACAACTAAATACTCTACAGTAAATTTATAGAACCATGGCATTCGAGTTTTGTCAACTGGCTTTGAAGAACTTCATTTTCTTTGCATGTTTTGTACATCTTATTAAATTCTTAATTTCAACAGTTTAATACTGTTTTTGAAGAATTTTAGGAAAACATTATGGTCTTTTCATGATGGAAAAGCAATGAAAACACCAAATAAGTATTTTTATTTTTTGGTGGCAAAATAACATCACTGAGGAATACAAATACAAAAGAATTCAAACAGCAATAGACTAGTGGGTCCTTTCGAGGCAGTTTGTGATACTGGGAGATATCAGAAAATGAGATTTGTATGATGAGTAAGAAGGTATACAGATAATTCAAAGAGAATAACCTGCAAATTGTCATTTTATCTATGGAGGAACAAATAATGAAAGTCCTGGACTTGAAGCCAAATATTTATCAAGTGTATTCTCAAACATAACTATGATACTGCTTTCAACAACTCTATTGGGTAAATCATTCCTTGAGATAACAATCCTGTTGATGAAAAAGTATTTTGTTCGAAGTAAACTGTTTGCCCACAAGTTTGTATCCATTACTACAAGTAAAATCAGACAAATCAAGTCTTAGGTAATTTGATAGATCAAGATTATCAAAGCCTTTGATCATTTTGAATAAATATATTAGATCACCTGTTAACTTCTCTAAGAAAACCAGATTCAAATTGTATATCTCATCTTGTAGAATTTGTTTCTCAGTACAGGAATCATCTTGGTTGCTTGACTCTGTACTGTCTCCATTTTACATATGTTCTTTTTTTTAAGGTAGGGTGACAAAAACTGAACACATTATTCAAGAGAAGATGAATTGATGAATTGTGAAGAGTGTGGATGATTTCCCTGGACTTAAATTTGAAGGCTCTTCCTAAGAAGCCACGAATTTTATTCACTCTTTGCACTGCTTACTTGGATTTAGGTCACCCAAGTCTTTATCTTAATTTACCTTTTGTAGTTCAACAGAATTTAAACTGTAACTTGCCTTTTCATTTTTTCTACCAATAAATAAAACTTTGCATTTATTGATATCAAAATTCATATGCCATTTATGAACTCAGTTCATCAGTGTGCTATGTAAGTTTGAAGCTGCAGACATTCAAGTTCATTAGTAGATTTATTACCCAGCTCTGTATCTAGTGAATTTTGATATCTTGCAATGCAGCCCATTATCAACATCAATTATATAGATGAGAAAGTGAACTTGTCCCAAGATTGATTCTTGCGGCACTACACTTGTTACATCTAACACACTGAAGCTCGACCATTAATCACTACACCTTGTTTATGGCCAGGTAATCAATTTCCTATCCACTAAAGTATAACCCCCATCAGTACCATGTGACTTAATTTTTGCAAGAAGTCTTTCATGCGGAGCCTTATCGAAAGCTTTTAGAAAGTCTTAGAAAGATAGCATCAACTGCTTTACTTTCATCGTACATGTTGATTAACCATAAAAGAAATAAAGCAGCTTTGTCAAACACGCAATTTTGTCAAAAACCATATGAGAATCGTCTATCAAGTGGTGGTCCTCTAAGTGGAATACAATTCTATCTCAAATGATGGTCTCCACAAGTTTTCCAACTACTGATGTTAAGCTAATATGATGATAATTTCTGGGCTGTGACTTATTCCCTTTTTTTAATATTGGTGTTACATCAACAAACTTCCATTCATCTGGAACTTTACCTGTTGCAAGTAACTTATAGAAAGGGCAGTAAAGGGTTTAACTATCTCATATTTTGCCTCTTTCATTGTTCTAAGATAAAACTTTTCAGGGCCAGACATTTTATTCATTTCATTCTGTTTATTGGTGAAAGTATGTCCTTCGCTTTCATGTTAATTTGTTGGAGAACTTCCACTTCTTATCGATGAAACCGGATTCGGTACATGGGTTGTCTCTTCAATCATAAATACAGATACAGAAAAGCTATTCAATATTTTTACCATGGCTTCACTATCTTGAACTGTCACCAGTTTCTGTAATTGATGGACTTATTGATTGGGTAGTGACTCTCTTGCTTACTAACATAACTAAGATTCCTTAGGGCTTCTTTTGCTATTTTCAGCAATGTATTCATCATGCTGACATTTACTTTGACCTAACTCTCTTACTTTCTCTACACAAATATACATACCTTACTCTATTATGCTGGTTATTGGATTCTCTAAATTTCTCATGAGCTACTTTCTTAAACAGGCACTTTTTTCTTTCTCAGTTCCACCACCTTGGTTTTCTTTAAGAGAGACACAATCTACTATGCATTAGTTCATATGTTCCCTCTGCTTCTTTGCAGGTTTTTCTGAAGTTTTTCAAAGCTATGTTCATAACATTTTCATGAACTATATCATCCCAGGTTTGCCTGTCAAGTGCAATGCAAAGTTAATTAAAATATGCATGTTTAAAATCGGGATATATTTTCACAACTCTCATTTTGACCCACGTTACATGCACTGTTGAAATCTATCCAACTGTTTATATCTCTGATGCCTGTTCCCTTCTAGAACTCCCTCAAGGGGATGGCCAAAGCAACAGAGTCTCCATGACTAGCAAACTCCAGTGCTGCTTCTTACACATTAGTGCCTCACCCTTAATGGGCCACTGACAGAGGGCAAGTCTAGTGCAGTGTTTGTGGAGGTTCTTAACTAATATTCCTACTGACTGCTTCTACCTAATACTACTGTCTAATGTTCCCCCTTACTATCTGGTACCCAGGTGGGTTGTACTGGTAATATACCTCCCTGGTCAGTGGATGCCTGCCAAATACTACCTATCGGTGAAAGTGACCTCATAAGTAATTTGCTGATGGTCACATTTACCAAACTTTACTTCAACTTCACCATTATTGACAAGTAGGTTTCGCAACTAATTGGATTAGGATGCTGTCAAGCAAATTTAGGCAGAGTCCATGCCTGGGGCTACTAGAAAGGGAATCTCCCCATTTAGATACTAGTATGTTAAAATCTCCAACTACGATAGAATCTTGTTCATTACAAATATCTGCCAACAGATCATAAAATCTTTTGTTTATCTCTAGTGTCTGTGCAGGGAGCCTACAAATTGGTCTTATAGTTATTTTCTTAAGTATTTTATCTTTAATTTCCACAAAAACAGAGTCTACATTCCCAATGACTGCAACAGTGTTTCTACAGGATTTACATGAGCTTTAACAAACGGCAGTGTAATCCAAATACCCAGCAAAATACTTTGCTTAGTAGCAGTGGCAACAAAAGCTGGCTATGAATCCTTACTCAGAACCTCTTTTCATTTCATCTTACCACCACTTTCAGATGCCACAAACACCAGCAATTTTGATGTGTGAATTACTATGATTTTTACGATGAAAAATTATACATAATTTCTCATAAGACGATATACATGTCAGAAGGGGAGGGGATGAGGAGAAGAGGGAGATCAAATTGGAGATGGAAGGAAGAATGAAAAAGATTTTGAGAGATCAGGACCTGAACATGCAGGAGAGTGAAAGGTGTGCACAAGATGAGTGAATGGTTCATTCCTGTTTGAACTATCTAGAAGACAGGATGAAGTAACAGACCTGTTATTCGCAGGACAACAAGTTGAGAGACAGAATGTTTTTTCCTTTAAGTAATTGGTCTTTAGTAGTGAAGAATCCAAATGCAACTTGTTCAGTGAATGCTTTAACTGGGCTTCCATTGATGGTGCATGTTCAGATTTCAGGTTTTACAAGTAATGCTTTGAGTTCCTCTAATATGTATTTCAGATGAATAACTTCCATGACTGAATCTTTAAGATATGTTTATAGAAATTAAAAAAAGGAAAATATTCTTAAAACTTACACGTGATTATCATGACAATGTTTACGGCCTATTTCAACTTGCTGTACTAGTTCATCTGAAGTCTTTTTTGCAGCTTCTACTGATTCAAGAAGGCGTTGTTTTTCATACTGGAGAACCTGAAAAATGTACATAGAAGGGATATACATTTACAATTAGTTTTGTCTGTCTATATCTCTCAACTGCCTTTTCTTACAATATAGTTATGTTCCCCCATCCCCCCAAAAATGCATATTATTCCCCACACATCTGATTATGCTCATTCATGCTGACATCTTTCATGAAAATAATTCCTCACTGTCCTTCCACCTAATTATATTCTTCCCATGTATGCATTCCCCTTATACCATTACTGTAACATATCTTTTTTGTCAGTTTTCCATGTACACTTTCTCTCAATAGCCATCTTGTGTCTCTACCTACATCACTTTCTTTGTCCTTTACTTTTTAAATCATAACACCTTCCAATATCCACATTTCTGATGCTAAACACACTTCTTGATCCACATCCAGCATTCATGATATCTGTTCCAGAACCTTTGTAAAGAATACATCACATAATATTTCAAGTTCTTCAAACATTATGTTTCAGTTTGGTAGGTCTATCAAAGTCTGTTTTTGATTACTAAAATTCTAGGTACAGAGGTGTAAGTACAGCAACAATGAATAAAAGGTTCATGCATTTCAACTATTTTTAAACAAAAATCTTGGCCTTAAAATCCTGTTTGAAAAAGGGTAATCATGCCTAAGACAATTGGAGAACATCTGTTTTTAGTTTGAGACTTTCTGAAATGGGACACAGAAAATCATGAGCATGTGCTCCACTCTTATATTATGAATGATCAGTTTTAATAGTGCGTATTATGGGAGCAGACATTCAGACAGAGAACTGTCAGGCTTGAAAGCTACAAACTACTACTGACAAACAGAACACCTCTCAAGAGCAAAAACACATAATAAGGAAGTGCAACCAAATGAGAATTGATTATCTTAAAGGAATCTGTACACACAGACACACCATACACATTATGAAACTGGCTCAGATGGATAAGATTGATGTAATATGCTATGCAATGGGCTCGGTAATTAATAAAACATCAAGAAAGCAGACTACGCCCCTCCTCGACATACATCTGAGTTCCGTTCTGACTGGCCAGTCATATCTCAAAATGAATGCTAGTTGGATGCATGTCAGCATGACATGGAGAATTCAAATACCTGTGCACCATTCTTTTGTCCTACTCAATTTCTATCATGATCATCTCGTTTTTTTTATTAACCAGCATTATTATACGATTCTGTAGTTTCTTTTTATGTTTTATTTAAAATTTTCTTTGTTCATATTTCATTTTTATTTTTCAATTTATATTTTTTTCCAATCATATGTACCAATGGTCATAAGTCGCATAGATTGTATGTAGAGAATCAGGCGTATATTGAAAACAAACTTGTTGAATACCTAATAAAACCAACATATGTGCTTGCCGGTAGAAAACATTGAATAAATCTAGCAAAGAAACCAAAAGATCAAAGACTCGGTCTAAAATCTGGCCTCATATAACTGGGACTGAAACTCAAAGGGAGTGGGAATAAGACAGAAAATGAAGTTTTACAAAGTAATGAGTAACTTGTACTGATGTCAAAATGAATTCAGAATAGCTCATAGGAAGTATCCATAGTGACTTACAATTCACTGAAACCTATCAAGCTCAACAAAACACCTAAAAATTGGTTCCCTACAAGAGCACTACTTTTGAAACATGGTAAATAGCTGGAACCAGCTTATTCTTTGTAAATCAAAGACTACAGGAGACAGAAGAAATTAGGCAAAAAGTTAATAAGTACACAGCAGTTTAATACCAAAAAGGAAGACTCCTTACACATGTTGTACAGCTTACCTAAATAGAGCCCCCTCCTTTAAGTACCCTCTGTAGAAAGCAAGTGATACATTAGTTAGGCAAAGGACACAAGAACTTCCTTTACATCTCTAACTGCAATCTAATATGCAAAAGAGAACTAACCTGAAAAAAGGTAGTGAGTTCACCAGTGAAAGTGAGGAAAGTATACGGAAAGTTGTTGACTGGGGTAGCAGGATCTGGGAAAAGAACTAGGTCACTTTAAGTCCCTCTAAACAAACACTTCCTTGTCAGTAATCCCAGTGTATCACCAGTATACTAATCAAGATATAGTAATATAGGACTTAGGACTCCAGGGGTTATGCTCATATCCATATCAGTGACACAGGGATAAGAGATATTTTTTAATTATGCATGATCCCATCAGTACAACAGTAATGTCAAGGCAAGATGATCTTGAGTTAAGGCATAACCCACCAATACATAAGTAATATCAAGACTTTTGTGTACTGACAGATACCAGACTTAGTAAACCTTCCATGAAAGAAATGAAACCACAAGGGATCATTAAGACTTCCTATAGGTGGACCATTTCGAAAAATTTTTACCTTTGTATCATCAATAAACTAGCCAGGCCTTGTAAATTTTTACTGTTCCTCTAAATCCCATGCATTTGTGTCTGACACAGTCTCACTGGATTAATTTACTAAAAATCCTCCAAGAAAAAAGAAAGGTTGTGTTGGACTTGAGGCCTACTTAAACTGCCAGGGGTCACGAAGGCTATATACTCTTCACTGATAACCGTCAGATGAATAAGCTTCTAATATACATCCGAAGTGGCATGAATGGACATCATTTCTCTTTTGGATAATGGTCAAGCAGAGTAAGCTCAATTAAATAAACCAGTGCAAAAATGAGTGAGAAGAAATTGAAAGAGGGTACATATGCACATGTCAAAAGCGGATGGAACAGAGGAATGGGAGGCTGAAATGGAGATGTAAGGATGACATGAATAAAATTCTGAGTGCTTGAGGCCTGAACATACAGGAGAGAGAAGAACGCACAGGACGGAGTGAACTGGATTAATTTACTAAAAAATTAGTATACAGGTATAGTATACAGGTGGCAATACGCTACCATTAGACTGATCCAGGGCATGTGAAGCAGGAGGAAACCATGGAAATGTCTGTGAGGACTGTGGTTTTGGTGTTTTACACGTGACAGTTAGACAGTGGATATGAGTGAATGTGGCTTTTTCTTCATCTGTTCCTGGTGCTACCATGCTAATGCTGAAAAGTGAACAAATATGAATAACTATTTCTTACTCTTTTCATTCATGTTCACCATTTCTGCTAGCATAGTAACACCAAGAACATTCTAAGAAATGGCTTCATCCATGCACATCCACATATAAATATGCAGCAGAGGTAATATCTGCAGTCCTTTCTTTAAAGCATGTTACAAGATTTTATGCCATCCAGCAAATCTAAAGGAGGTGGAAAGCATGTCCTCCCCATGCTCAAAAGATAAAATGGGGAAATCTATGAGGAACAAGATATCTGCTAGATAAGCAGTGTTAAATGTTGGGAAAACCTGGAGATGTTTTTATAAGTACCCTTATTTCTGCATAAAGGTTATATGCTAATGAAATCTTTAGTGATTGAAACTAGATCTTGACTATCTTCCTACCTTTCTTAAATTTAGGTATTCTAGACAATACAAAGTGTACAAATAGAGATTAAATTTCAGGAAATGAAAATCTACCTGTTAACCATCAACCTAAAGGGCCCCTGCTTTTAACAGCATTAGTTTCTCAGAATGGAGGTCCTGGCTTCTGTCATCAATCAGTGACTTCTTCAGATACCACTTTTTGTGTAACATTAAAAAATGTGAAATGTCATGTCTGCCACTAAGTTACATGCACCTGAGACTCATTTAGGCAAAAGAAGCATTGGGAAAGGATAAAACTTACCCATAAATTTTGTTAATCCTTGTGTATTAATGCCCTAGGATAAGAAATGGCCTCATCAATCATCACTTGACATTTTGCCACTGTACAAGATTTTTTCATTCATATTTGATCACCAATGCCCATGTTAGCGAGGTAGCTACAGGAACAAAACAAGAAAGGCTGCATTCGCTCACATCCATTCCCTAGTTGTCATGTGTAATGCATCAAAATCACAGCTCCCTATCCACAACTATGCTTCACGCAACTTCCTAGGTTTACTCCTGCTACTTCATATTCCCTGGATCAGTCCATTTACAGCACGTTGACCCTGTATACCACATCATTCCAATTCACTCTGTTCTATACGCACCTTTCACCCTTCTGCAAGTTCAAGCCCCAATCGCTCAAAATCTTTTTCACTCCAGCCTTCCATATCTGACTTGGTCTTCCCATTTTACTTCTTCCCTTCAAATCTGACATATAGCCTCTTTCTCTCCATAGAAATGAAGGATAGGAACACAAGATATTTATTTGAAACATCACCTGTTTTGTAAATCTGTACAAATCATAGAGGATGCTGTGACTCAGTTTCAGCACACAAAAATTATGCAGATACATATATCACATGAGGAATAAACATGTCAGCACAGTGGAAAAGAAACTTTACCTCAAGCAGGTACACAACAAACTGAAAACCATTTCTTATTCCATGAAGAAAAAGAATTGGAAGGAATAACTACCGTGATGGTGTGACGATAACTTAAACCCACTGACAAATATTTTTTTACAGTCTACGAATAACAAATTCAAAATCTCGGGAATAAATCTAATCATGGGTGGGTTAAAGTTCAGTATTAGCCAATTAACAAATATAAAAACAAACACCTAAATTTGGTATTCTAAGGCGGCCAGATGAAGATTAACTGAACCCAAGAAAATTTAGATATTAAAGTATATTCTAGAAACATATGTAATTCATCACAAGAAACAAAAGGAGCAAAGTATGTATAAGGCAGAAAACTGGTATGTGTTTGAATTAGACAAGTCAAAGTTTGTGTATGTTGCCTTTATCAGACACTAGGTGCAAATTCTCACACTCAAAGGATTAATACAACTGCATACAACAATAACAAGAAATGAATAATGTACTCAGGAAATTATAAAATATGTGCAAGTTACTAATCTACTGCATTCTCAGGTCAGTATCAATCCAACAGTTTCTTATTCTCACACAACATGAAGATTATATACATGAATTCAATTGAAACCTGAGCCAAAACTCATTCCTTATCAAGCATATATCAAAAAATTCATTTTAACATCAAAAATAGGTTTCATAAAAGCAAGTGATAAGATCAGCTTATAGAGAACTGATATTTCTAAAAGCAGCAGTGATAATGTTATTTTGTACAAAACTGATATTTCAATGCTTTCAACGTAAATGAGATATCAGTATACTGATCCAAAGGAGCATGAGATTGTTTGACTATATGATAAAACAATATAAAACTGAACTGATTTTCATAGTGTCAAGAAATTGACACCTTCATGAAACTTCAGATATTGCTAGAGGTAGCTTTAAGATATAAATACCCTTTTAATCAACCTATAAGCCATCAGTGTATATCAGAAAAAATATGAAATTAAGTCAGTGTGGGTTCAATGAAAATGACTGGAGAAAATGCACATGTGTAGTATAAGGGAAAAAAATCTATACATACTATGTACACTGACAACCTCAACAAATGCATAATACACAGAAATAACTACTATGTATATTTATAAAGTAACCGTCTCATAGCATCTGAATAAAGAAATACACTGCCTTTAAGTGACTTCCAATATTTTCTGGTGACCATTTTCCTTCCTTCTCATACAACCATATACAGTGTCCACAAAAACTTTGTCCACCATATTCAAAGGCAATATATGGTTAAGGTTTTTTGTAGGTACAAGCATATGATGCTCTTGGGGTGAAATGATCATACATCTGACCACTAAGACTTGTGTTTCTTCTTTGTTTATTCTTTCTGGCTGCCACTTCATTTTGGGAATTTCACTTCTGGACTCAGTCTTTCTTCCACCTTTGCTTCAAGATGGTTGGTTCCTACGTTTGGGGGAAAGCCCTAATCCCTGCCTGGATGTAAAAAAAAAAATGTGGGTACACATAAGATTACTAGGTGCACTGCGTACTCAGAATGCATGATCTACATGCACTGGGTACTCAGAATGCATGATCAGGTGACTACTTCCTGCAACATTTTTTGAGACTCACCTCATTTAGGATTTCAAGACCCTATGGACCCAAAATAAGGACCTAGGATACTTCAGGAATCTTGCCAATTCCATGCCCAGACATTTACAGATGGTAATCAAGGCCAAAGGAGAGATGACAAAGTACTAAAAATGTAAGTTTGACAATGCCTTTGAAAATGCATCAGGAGGTGGACAAGGTTCTTTGTGGACACTGTAAGAACCTGCCTTCTCATACAACCATATAATAAAGAGACTAATTTCCAAAAAATTATGAGACAAATTTTTGAAAAACACAAATTAAGACCTATTCAATACACAATGGTGGAAATCTGTCTTCAAAAGAAAAGACAGTCATGAGGCATCAAAATTTATACATAAAAATAGTCATGTGATGAAGTTGATTATAGATTCACACCTAAAATAGCATACATAAAGAAACTGTGAAACTGAAGACAATACAACTACTTGTCCTTAATGAGCAATTCATGGAATTCTTCAGCCAAAAAAAATCTGGTCAACTTAGCACAAGAAGTACCATACATGAAATTTTCATGTCCATTTCCTATGATTCACATTTGGGACTAAGGTATAAATTATGCTGAAAGAAACCTTTGATCATAATCCCAAAGAACTCATAGTTATAAACATAAAAAGTACTGCTGCATTGGTTTTATCTGTAAATAAATTAAGCAGCAGTCATTCTGAAAAGTTTTAGGCACTGCTCTGGATAACTTAAAGATTAACTCATCCTTTAAATCATGCCAAGATCACAGTATGAAAATTTATTGAAGGACTATGAACATGTTAGGTGGGTATGTAAAGCAAACCAAAAAAACATGACTTTAGCATATCTTGAGCATATCTTCACTGGAGCCTAATTCAGTGAAGTTTGACAAGCCTCTGTGGGGCAAATTAGAATGCAAGAGAGGTTGTTTGACTTGTATAAAGAAAAAGTATAAGCAATGCAATAAGAAAAGGCAAGTGAAAGGTACAAAAGATTCAAGATGAAATATACTAGTGAACTGGTATACAACACTGGCAAACATGTTTCCAGCAAGAACATTAGGACCATGTAGGACAGGATATTGATTGTAAAGATTCTAATACTGGTATCTCAAATAGTACAAGGTGTGAGTAGTGGTGAAGAACATTAAAAGAAAGAGTGAAGGTTGCATTATGCATTAATATATTAGTAAGAAAATAATTAAACAAGCATAATGATAATTCAATTGTAGCAAAATGAAAGGAAACATAAAATAAAATCATAAGAAAGTTTATTAGATACTGCTAAAACTAGATGGCAACTAGAGAGGGAATTAAAAAAATTACAGACAAATGGTCTGTTTAACAGTGAGACAGAGAGGCTTGATATGGTTTGTCATGAAAAGCAAACAATTCTCCACTAATGAGCTTAAAAATTTGACAGGATCTTGAGCTGAAATCTTATGAGTTTTGATGTAATTCAAAATTCTTTAAAAATTACCAATATTCAACACAAAAGAAACCATATTAATGATAAAGAGGTAAAAAACATTCATAGCACACACATGTAGGCCTTACTCTTACATGATTAATGCTATGCTTTACATTCTTTCAATAGGTCCATATCAGTGCATGAATGACATAAAGACTAAACTTTATAACCATTACATACTATTACAAAAGCTTGTATCTGTGTCTGATATTATCTAAAAATGCAATATAAAAGTTAACATTA
>JAUUDZ010421649.1:2264-14315 GCA_032361705.1 Panulirus versicolor | reverse complement strand
GATGGAGAGAGATGGATTTATAGAGAGATTTGTATATAGGGTTTATAGAGATTTATGTATAGTTGTATATATATGTTTATGTTTGTGGATGCGTAGGTACTTGTATGAGTGTCTGTTTATATATAAATGGATTGGTTGTTTTTCATAGGTTTCCTGGTGCCACCTCGCTGATGCGGGAAACTGTGATCAAGTATGATAAATAGATAAATATATATATGAATATATATATATGAATATTCTTTTTCCTTCTTGATTGCTATTTCCCATGTTAGTGCGGTAGTGCCAGGATCAGATGAAAGGCCACATCCGCTTGCATCTATTCTCCAGTCGTCATGTAAAATGCACCAAAACCACAGTTCCTAATCCACAACCAAGGCTCACAGACCTCTCATGGTTTACCCTGGACCCTACACATGCCCTGATTCAGTCCTTTGGCAGCATGTTGATCCCTGTATACCACATCGTTCCATTTCACTTTATCCCTCCTGCATTTTCAGGCCCCAGTCGCTCAAAATCTTTTTAACTCCGTCCTTCCATCTCCATGGGTCTCCTTGTTCTCTTTGTTCCCTCACTTCTGACCCATATATCCTCTTTCTCAACCTTCCCTCACCTATTTTCTTTATATACCCAGACTCTTTTAGCACACCCTCTTCAGCTCTCTCAACCACATTCATATTATTACACCTCTTTCATACTCTTTCTTTACCTACTCCATCATACCACCTCACACCATATTTCGTACTCAAACATTTGATAAACAGCATTTACCTTACCCCACATAGCCTTATCTGTAGCCCATGCTTTGCATCCAAATAATGTTGTTAGGGCTACTATACTGTCAAACAAATCCATTTTTGCTCTACCATATGACAATCTTCCCACATTCCGTAGTGCTCTTAGAACCTGTGCTCTCTCACCCACCCTATGATTCACTTCCTTTTCCATTGTTCCATTCACTGCCCTGTCCACTCCCACATATCTGAAACACTTAATTTCCTCCAGTTTTTTCCATTTATACTCACACCCCAACTAACCTGGCTCTCACCCCAGCTAAACCTAATAACCTTGCTTTTATTCACATTTGCTCTCAACTTCTTCCTTTCACACACTACCAGACTCAGAAACCAACTTCTGCATTTTCTCACTTGAATCTGCCACCAGTGCTGTATCATCAGCAAACAGCAACATACTTCCCAGACCCTCCCATTCTTAGCTGACTGCATACTCACCCTTCTCTCTAGGACTCTCATTTACCTCCCTCTCCACTCCAACCATTAACAATTAAGCAATCATGGTGACATCACACACCCCTGCTACAGACCAGCCTTCACTTGGAAGCATTCTCTTTCCTTTCTTCCCATTCAGACACATGCCTTACCCCCTTGATAAATACGTCTCATTGCTTGCAGCTTTTATCCCATATCATATATATTTTATGACCTTCCACAAGGCATCTTTATCAACCCTTTCATATGCCTTTTCCAGATCCATAAATGCAACATACAAATCCATCTGTTTTGGTAAGTATTTTTCACACATTTTTTTTTAAGCAAACACACGATCCACACATCCTCTACCTCTTCTGATCCGACACTGTTCCTACCCCATCTCATACAACTTACCATATACACTCAACAAACTTATACCTCTGTAGTTTGAACACTCACCTTTATCTCCCCAGCCTTTATGCAGTGCCACTTTGCTCAAAATCTTTCTCTCCATCCTTCCATCTCCAATATAGTGTATCCCTTCTCTTTGTTTCTTCCATATGATACATCTGTGTCCTCTTTGTTAACTTCTCCTCACTCAATCTCTCTCTGGGTCCTAATCATTTCAGCATGCTCTCTTTGGCTCTCTCAACCACATTATTTTTCTTGCCACACCTCTCTCTTGCCCCTTTTATTGCTTACTTGGTTTGACCACCTCACAACCACACACGGTCCACAGACATATGATTTCCAGCACACCTGCCATCATCCACACATCCTCATCTGTAGCCCATTCTTCTCATTCACGTAACATTGATGGAACTGCTGTTCCTTCATGCATGCCAATTTTTGCCCTACCAAAATTGTCTGATTTTTTTTTTTTTTTTTCAAATTAGGCTAGACAGGTAGAGAATGGTTGTGAGCAAATGAGGCCTTTTCCATGTATGTTTGTGGCACTAACTCATACTTGGGAAATGGTGAACAAGAATGAAAAAAAAGAAAGAATGACATTCGTAGTTGCAAGATTTCAGAACCTTGTAAAGGAAGCCAGATTGTACAATTTTGTAGAGATATTTTAAGGTTTTCAGATATCTTTTTCATAATAAGAAGCACTGAATAACCATTAGGTTCTTGTGCTTTACAAATTACATAGTGAATTCAAGATGTTACATGATTATTTTTTTCATTTAAGTTGCTGTGAACTGGATAGACATCCTGATTTCCCTTAGCAATTAACCATATTACAGACCTGTAGGTCTTATATTTCCTGTTTTTCATTTGTTCCGTATGTGTTTTGTTATTTAATTCATGATGAATTATAACTGTCATTACACATGCTGTTGTAGTTGGCAGCATTTTCAGAGTGGGGAACCTGATTATAATCAACATCATTTCATTCGTTTATCTAATATTCCTTCATGAGGTTTACCTTGTTTTCACCATACTTTTAGCACGATGTAAGTAGTGATATTCTTCCCAAAGATTTTTTTTGTAAGACAGTCGACTTAATTTGTTCATTTTTGGTTTAGGACTGCCTAAAGCAACAGTCTTTGAATCTCTCTTCAGCTCTCATTTCCTGAAACATTTTCAGTTTCACAGCTATCTCTCTAATTACCATCGTTGTATTCATAAGGCAAGATATACTCCAGGGTCATACCATTTCTGTAATAGTTAATGGGTCTGTGTCCCCTTATTCCCCTATCAAAATCTGTAGGGTTCTTCAAGTTTCTGTCCTTTCTCCTACACTTTCTCTGCTTTTAATCATCAGGTTTCTTTCCTCAACACATGACTGAAATGATTCACATGCTGTTTGACTCAACATTCTCCAGCTTGTTTCAAATATGCTTCATCTGTTCTTACTTAGTCTAAAGCATTTTGACTTATCAACTTTTTCAGTTTATTTTTATAACATAGTTGTAGAATGTAGATAGATTTTCTTAGTAATGACCATTTGATAGTTATAGAATTTGATTTCTTCCTTTTTCATTTTTTGCTAAAACAGTATTATAGTTAGTGTTCGTCATCATGTTTTCTGTATGCCACAGATATTTTCTGTACTAGTATCTAATTAACCATAGGGTCACTAAATTTTGGCTCAGGAATTAGAATTCAGAAACTTGTGAAAAGAGACTGTAAGACATACTCTGTCATCATCTATACTCTATAATCCTTCCTACTCTGTTTTCCTTTATACTCTTTAATCCTCCATATTCTATAATCCTCTATACTGCTACAGCTGGTTCCTGTGGCTCTTGCCTTGTATATGTTCTTTCTTGTGTGACTCTGCTGCTAGTGAGAGGGAGGGCCCATGAAGTAGATTTATTGCCCCTCTCACGACTCCTGCAAATGTAAGGTGTTCTTCTCTGACTGCACTTGCTTGTGGGACTCAGTTGCCAGCAAGAGGGAGGACTCGGGTAATATTGTATTGGCCCCTTCCAATACCCCAGCTAACTCAAGGAATATCCTATCCCCTAACCATGTAGCAGTCCTTTAGGTGGTAGACTGTTGACAGCAGCTACCCAGGGTTGTACTACCATTAAAGTAGTGCCCAGAAGGCTCTTAACACTTTCCATGTCAGGATTGCTGATCTTATGTCTCATCAGAAGAAGACTGTCAGGCTAGTCCTACCATCTTCTTACTGGCATCATACACCAACTCAAACTTCACTTATTTTCTTCACATGAATTTTCTTGCCACCTCCTGTCTGCATAGTTGTCTTTAGATAAATCATGATGGAGTCCAACAAATCTATGAACCCTTAGTTCCTAGGATCAGGGGTGCTAAGAATCTCGGGTTTCTTCTTGACTTTACAACCCATCCCATGACATTTCCTTCTCTGATAGGCCTTCCTCTTTTTCTCTTCACTATACCAACATTTGTTGTCTCTCTAGTAACCTCTCTTCTGTTGAACACCATCTGTCTAGTACTTCTTGTAATGTCTTACTTCTCTAAACCCTTTTGAAGTTAAGGGTGATAGTACTGGTCTGGGGGTCATCAGTTTTGATATTTGTGTAGAGCTCGGCCATTTTGTGGTTACAAGTGCCTTAATGTTCAACAAGGATGTTAGTTACTGGGAACAACTGGGATGCAAGAACTAGATTGTGTGTGTTGGCTTCCATTGCAGTCAGTATGGAGTGTGTGTTTCTTGGGGGGGGGTGTCTGTCAAAGTTGATAGGTTTAGCAGATTCACTTTTTACTCCTGAGATACTTTGTCATTTGATTTCTGGGATATTGAAATCTCCAAGAATGATAAAGTCTTTATCCTGCATTGCTCATTGTAAACTCTCATACATAACAGTGTCAGTATCTGCTGGCTGCTTGGGACATCTGTTAACAACATTTCTTTAAAGTTTGGAAAATTCTGTGCTAATCTGAACACACAGATATTCAACAGCAGCAGATTTAGTCTGAATTTCAATGGGGTTTAGGTAAGATTTTACATACGGTGCAGTATTCAACACCAGAAGATTTAGTCTGAATTTCAATGGGGTTTAGGTATGATTTTACATACAGTACATTTCTGCCTCCTTGACTGTCTCTGTCCCCTACAAAAATTTGTAGTGTGATAGCGTTTACTTACTATTCAGATCATTTTTGTGTTCAAAAAAGTTTCTCTTTGCTTTCAAATTTCCCACCATGTGATTACCCAGATTTCTGATCTGTGAGTCACCTATGATCTTGGAATAGCCTTCTTCACTCTTTTCTTGCAAGTTGCTAAGCACTACAAATCGATTGTGTGTGATTAAGGTTGACAGGGATAGGAGGGGTGGAGTGGTTCCATGATGAAAGAGGAGGTTAAAGACTGGATGGATGGTTAAAATGTGACATAAACTTGGAGTATGTTATGGAATATGAGGCAGGGATGGCCATAGTGGAGGGACTGGACTAGAAGTTTGGATGAGAGTATGAGTATTTTGATGGATTATAAAGTGTGTTTGATGACAGAGTGGCAGATATAGGGTGTTTTGGTCGGGGTGGTATGCAAAGTCGTGGAGAGTGGTTTGGTCAAGAAAGATGAGGTGGTGTAAGCCTCGCATAAGATGAAGGGCGGCAAGGCAACTGGAGTGAATGACACTGCTTTTGAATCTATTACAAAAGGGGGTAACTGTGTTGTTGATTGGTTGGTAAGAATTATCTTTGTTTGTATGGATCATTGTGAGGTGCCTGAGGACTGGTGAAGTGCATGTATAACACCATTGTATAAAGGCAAAGGGAATAAAGGTGAGTGTTCAAACTACAGAGGTATAAGTTAGTATAACTGGTAAGTTGTATGGGAGGATACTGACAGAGGGTGAAGGCATATACAGAGCATCAGATTGGGGAGGAGCAGTATGGTTCCAGAAGTGTTAGAGGATGTGTGGATCAGGTGTTTGCTTTAAAGAATGTGTGTGAGAAACATTTAGAAAAACAGATGGATTTGTATGTGGCATTTATGGATCTGAAGAAGGCATATGATAGGGTTGATATAGATGCTTTGTGGAAGATCTTAAGTATGTATATTGTAGGAGGTATGCTGCTAGAAGCAGTGAGAAGTTTTTACCAGGGGTGTAAGGCTTGTGCATGAGTAGGAAGAGATGAGAATGATTGTTTATAAGTGGATGTTGGTCTGCAGCTGGGATGTGTGATGTGACCATGGTCATTACATTTGTTTATGGATGGGTTGGTAGGGAGGTATATGCATGTCTTGGAGAGAGAGGGGGTGATGGGTATGCAGTCCATGGGTGACAATAGGGCCTAGGAAGGGAGTCATTTGTTTGCTGATGATACAGCAAAGGTAGCATATTTGAGTGAGAAACTGCAGTAGTAATTGAGTTTGGAAGCGTGTGAAAGGAGGAAGTTGAGAGTGAATTTGAATAAAAGCACAGTTATTAGGTTCAGCAGGGTTTAGGGACAATTTAGATGGGATGTAAGTTTTAATGGAGAAAAATTTGTGGAAGTGAAGAGTTTTAGATACCTGGGAGTGGACATAGCAACAAGTGGAATAATGGAAGAAGCAAGTCATAGGGTGGGAGAGAGGATGAAGGTTCTTGGAGTGCTGAAGAATGTGTAGAAAGAAAGAATTTTATTTTGTGAAACAAAAACAGGTATATCTGAAAGAATATTAGTCCTAGCAATATCTTATGGATGTGAGGCATTGGGTATAGATAAAGCTGTGCAGAGGAGGGTGAATGTTTTGCAAATAAAGAAAAGGGTGAGAGAGATGTGTGGTAGCAAAAAGGTGATATTGAGAAAGCTTAAGAGGGTGTGCTGATATGGTTTGGAGAGATTGTTGATGAGCATTATTGGAATACATAGTAATTGATAGGAGTGTAAGAGATACTCTTGGATGTAAATGTGCCAAGTGGGGGGCACCTTGGTGAGATGTCTGATCACCACCTTGTGGAGGCAAACATGAAGATTTGTAAAGGTTTTTAAAAAGAAAAAATGTTGGGGAGTAGAGAGTCATAAGAGTAAGAGAGCTTGGAGAAGAGACTTGTGTGAAGAAATACCCGGAGAGATTGGATATAGAATGGTAAAAGGTGAGAGTTAATGAATCAAGTGGTGTAGGTGAGGAATGAGAGGTATTTAGGGAAGCAGTGTTAGCATGTGTGACATGTATATGAGATGTGAAAGGTGGGAAGTGGGCAGATTAGAAAGGGTTGTGAGAGGTGGAATGAAGAAGTAAAGTTGCTGGTGAGAGAAAAAGAGAAGCAATTGGGAATTCATAAGATAAAGTGCCAGGAGGTCAAAAGGAAGGTGCAGGGGTTGTTGAAATAGAGGGCAAATGGGAGCAGGGGACAAAAAGTATCATTAAGCTTTTGGAAGAATAAAGATATCTCTTGTAAGGAAGTAAATAATGTGCAAACAACTGGGAACATCAGTGAATGGGGCAACAGGGGAAGTGATAACAGGTAGTGATGAAGTGAGGAGGAGATGGAGCATTTTAAATGATTACTGAATGTATTTGATAACCGAGTAGCAGATGTATGGGGTTTGGGTTGTGGTGGTTTGCGAAGTGAGAAAGTCATGGAGACTGGTCTGGTGAAGAGAGAAGAGGTGGTGAAAGCCTTACATAAAATGAATTGTGGCAAGGCAGCATGGTAATGTAGTTGAATCTGTTAAGAAAGGAGGTGACTGTTGTTGCTTATAAGTGTGGTAAGGATTTTTAGTGTCTGTTTGAATCATGGTGAGATGCCACTTCAGCACACCCTCTTCAGCTCTCTCAACCACACTCTTTCCATTATGAAAGATTTATCTTACTCTTTCATTACTTGATCAAACCATATAGTTCCAATTCACTTTGTCTGGTACAGCCTCTCACCCTCTTGCATGATCAGTCCCTGATTGCTCAAGATCTTTTTTTACTCTCTCTTGCCATATCCAATTTTGTCTCCCTGTTCTCCTTGTTCCATCCACTTCTGACACACATAACCTCTTTATCAACCTTTCCTCACTAATTCTCTCTGTATATCCTAACCATTTCAGCATACCCTCTTCTGCTCTCTCAAGCATACTCTTTTTTTTTTTTTACCACATCTCTTCCCTACCCTTTCATCACTTACTCATGCAATCCATTACATGTTGTCCTCAGTCTTTTCATTTCCAACTCATTCTCCATCCTCCAAATAGCCTTATCTATAGTCTATGCCTTGCATCTATACAATGCTATTGGAACTATTACACCTTCAAACATACCCATTTTTGCCCTCCCACACAACTTTCTCTCTTTCCACACATTCTTCTGTGTTCTCAAAAGCTTTACCCCCTCATCCACCCTATGACTCACTTCCACTTTCATAGTTCCATTTCCTTCTTATCTACTCCATTTTGCCTAAAACTATTATACTTTGATGCTGTCTCCCGTGTTAGCAAGGTGGCGCAAGGAAACAGATGAAAGAATGGTGCAACCCACAAACATTTACATGTATATACATAAACGCCCACACACGCCCATATGCATACCTATACATTTCAATGTATACATACATATACATACACAGACATATACATATATACACATGTACATATTCGTACATGCTGCCTTCATCCATTCCCGCCGCCTACCCGCCACACATGACACTAAGAGCAAAGCCTATTTTAGACAGCCCGTACACTGAGCCATGACACACTCAGACTCATCTTCCTTCCCCTACCCTGATTCTACCTTGCC
Source organism: Panulirus versicolor (assembly GCA_032361705.1). Lineage (NCBI taxonomy): Eukaryota > Metazoa > Arthropoda > Malacostraca > Decapoda > Palinuridae > Panulirus > Panulirus versicolor. The sequence goes on along the minus strand of JAUUDZ010421649.1, from coordinate 5,957 downwards.
TCAAACCATACGTGCCTCCATACATTATCATTCCCTCCTACTTCGTGTATTGACTATTTCAGTTATACTTATTCAAGTAATATATTTAGTTATACTTATTCAAGTAATATATTTCACTTCCTTCTCTTACCGTTGGAGTTCACGCTATCCTATGACAAACGTCGAACTCCTTCTCCAAGGACATGTAATCATCCCTGCATGTCTGCATAACTTGCTTTATTTACTGATCTTTGTTATGACTCACCCGCTTCAGGATCATCTGACTGCCTTTCCAGTGTCTGCCATCTGGTCAATGCTATACAGGAAACGGAAGGCACCAGCTGATTTCCACATCAAAAAACCGAATCACTCCTCTGTATCATACTTCTTAGTCTTGTTCCTACTTGCCTTACCTTGGTTGCACGGCTTGTAATGACGCTCCTTTCTTGATGTTAACGATCCTTTTCAAATAACAAAACTTATCATATTTCAATCATAATCTATTCATTCAAATACCAGTGCTTTCCTTTCATTCTCAATACCTTTTACTTCTGGTGACGCTGACTTCATATACCGATATCTATTATTGGGGTCTCTAAATAGTTTTTTTACTTCTCATTTCGATACACCTCAGGACGAGTTGTTGAATGTTTGATGGAGTTTATAATCCTCAAATGCCGAAGTGTGTATAATTTTTTTCCTTCATTTTTCTAGTATAATAAGAGTTATTCATTCCTGATGGTATTTGTCACTCACCCAGTCACCTGTCCCCGTTCATTATGGATGGTACTGAAACCGTTCATGACGGGGGACACTGAAACCCAACAATACGAAGAACACTGAAACTTTGCGTAGTGTGGGTGACAGCGAAACGGTGCAGCACGAGTAACAGTGAAGCTCAGCGCAGCAATGGATGACAGCGAAACTTTGTGCAGAACGGATAACAGCGAATCTTAGTGCATTATGGCTGACAATGAAACAGTGCAGTATGGTTGATACTGAAACTTTGCGAAGTACCGATAATAGCGAAACAATGCAGTGACAGTGAAGCTTGGTGCAGTCTAGGTGACAGTGAACTTTGATGCAGTACGGATGACACTGAAACTTTCTGCAGTGTGGGTGAGTGCAACTTAGTGCAGTATGGGCAACATTGAAAATCAGCGTAGTAAGAATGACCCTGAAATGTATCTGGAGGACAATGAAACTCAATGCAATACAAGTGAACGTGAAACTTAGTGTAGTCAAGGTGACAGTGAAACTGAGTGCAATACGGATGAAGGCGAAACTCAGTGCATCATGGGTAACAGTGAAACTGCAGTCCAAGTGCCATTCAAACATAGTGCAGTACGAGTGACACTGAAAAATTGCCGTCAGGGTGAATGTAAAACTTAGTGCAGTATGGGTGACAGTGGAAGTCAATGCAATTCGAGTGACAGTGACGGTGAAACTTAGCGCAGTACGGGTGATAGAAAAAACTTAGTTCATTCTTGGTGACAATGAAACTACTATCCATACTGGCTACAGAGACACTTCACTGATTGTTCGTTTACAACCGATACTGGAGGCGAGTGAAGAACATTTGAGATACAGTGTTCTCACAGTTGAGTGAGCATGGTCCTAGATACCCACAAGTATTCTCATTTCAGTGAACATAGTCTAAAGATCCGACAAATGTTTAAATAGACATCAATACACACCAAATAACGAAATTTACGCTGGCACACACTTAGACAACCTTCCACAAATTAAAACACGTAAAAAACATATATGGACACACACACACACACACACACACACACACACACACACACACACACACACACACACACACACACACACACACACACATACACACACGTAAGAATGAAATGTACACACATACACACACGTATTCATAGTCCCTGTGACCGCCTCAGCTCATCGAAGTCTTTCATCTGTCATTCTGCTACTGACAGTACTATGAAACTCTGCCAGTTTTGCCTGACAGGCAGCCACTTTTATCTCTAACAACCGGTGAAAACAACCACGGATATCACCAGACCCAACAATTAGTGAAGACAACCACGGATATCACCAGACCCAACAACTGGTGAAGACAGCACAAAACCGGTACACAGGTACAATGATCACTTAAGTTTTGTCTACCGTCTAATCCTTGTGGCTGACGTCAATCAACCGTTCCTGCTTATCACCACGTCTGGAATCTTGTCAAAATGATTTCCTTGTCTGAAGATGCAGTTGTTTATATTTCGCGCCCTCATTGTTGTCAGTATCCATATCTAATTCGATAATCACCTGGATTTAAGATATATATTTATACTTATACTTCTATAATTTTCTTTATCAATTATTCTTGTGCATTGTTCTGTAGTTTGCGCTCCCTTCTCATACATACCCTTCTGCAAGTTGTTTTCATCATAGCATCTTCTGAGACATTACATCCATATAATATCCACCAAGTGATATCCTAGATCACACGTCTGGGCCGGGGATCATCGACCCAAGGTTTGTGAACTCTTGAGGAATTACCCAGTAAATGGTCACATTATGACTCCAGTCACGGCTGTCAAAGGATGTGTGTCAGAGTTCGTTATCATTACGAGAATCGTAAAACTCCTTTTTCCTTTCTGCTTAAAAATTGGCAGACGAATCATCTCATTATGATATCCAAACACTTGATTTTCTAGATGTAGGAAGCTGGAGATATGAAGAAGGTCATATGCCCTACGTGGTCAACAGAATATCTTATTGTTTTACTTTATCTTTATTGGAAATATCTCTTTTCCAGAAAAACTGTTTTTGGATGTCAGTTTCAGTCTTAGCGATTTCCAGAAATTTGTGTAGTTGTATAGTACGTAGTATTGACATATTAACTCTTCTCTCTTTCTCATACTGGTACTTCACACACACACACGCACACACACACACACACACACACACACACACACACACACACACGCACATGAACGAAGGCACCAACAAGCTAAGTTTCAGCCAGTGTGGGGCGACCTATGATACCGTGCTCCGAAACAGAACACCCGCGGTACGTGTAGCATGGACATTCCCCTACTTTAATAGTCACATATGGAGGCTGGTGAAGGCATTTGGCTACATCCACCAGCTTACACACACACACACACACACACACACACACACACACACCAGGATTATGTTTATATCATGAATCCACTTCCATTTTCATATATCATCCGTCAGCGTAGACTATTGTGGTCTGTTGACTGAGGTTTTGTCTTTTTCACGAGCCTTTGCTAAGCCACGATACCCTCACATATGATATTTATTTGTTCTATGTTACGTTCTTCTCTGGATACTGTGTCTTTGATGTTATCTTTCTCTGGTAAATTCCTCGTCTTCTGTGTGGAACCCTATCAAGTGTTAGTTTAATTTCTTTTCTTTTCTTTTTTTTGTCTTTTCTGGCCGTCGAGAGTTGGCTGTTTGTATGTCCCCACCACTATTTATACTATGCAATACTCGACAAGCTGTTGCGTCACATGATTACTGTGGGGCCCTTGCCAACACAAGGGTGGGCCGTTTTGATAACTGTTTCTTTCACTACACCTCGAAGCTTTGGAACTCTCTACCCATTTATGTCTCTCTCAATAACTTTGACTTGGCTTATCTCAAAAGACAGGTTCTTCACTTTTTCAAATATTCTTGAATTCTTTTCTTTGTCTCTTCTTTTTTCCTTCCATA
>JAUUDZ010421638.1:0-14316 GCA_032361705.1 Panulirus versicolor | reverse complement strand
GAGCAAGGTTATTAGGTTCAGTAGGGTAGAGAAACAAGTTGATTGGGAGGTAAGTTTGAATGGAGAAAGATTGGAGAAAGTGAAATGTTTTAGATGTTTGAAAGTGGACCTGGCAGTGGATGGAACCATGGAAGCGGAAGTGAGTCACAGGGTGGGGGAGGGGGCGAAAGTTCTGGGAGCGATGAAGAATCTGTGGAATGAGAGAACGTTATCTCGGAGAGCAAAAATGAGTATGTTTGAAGGAACAGTAGTTCCAACAATGCTATATGATTGCGAAGCACGGGATTTAGATAGGGTTGTACGGAGGAGGGTAGATGTGTTGGAAAGGAAATGTGGTGTGAGGTGGTTGATCGAGTATGTAAGGGTAAGAGAGATGTGTGGGAATAAAACGAGTATGGCTGAGAGAGCAGAATAGGGTGTGCTGAAATGGTTTGGACATGAGTGAATGAGTGAGGAAAGATTGACAAAGAGGATATATGTGTCAGAGGTAGAGGGAACAAGGAGAAACGGGAAACCAAATTGGAGGGAGGATGGAATGAAAAAGATTTTGAGCAATCAGGCCCTGAACATACAGGTGTAGTTTGAACACTCACTTTTATCCCCTTTGCCTTTATACATTGGTACTCTACATGCATTCCGCCAGTCCTCAGGCACTTCATAATCCATACATACACTTAATATCCTAACCAACCAATCAAAAACACAGTTGACCCCTTTCTCAATAAATCCATTTGCAATACCATCCAATCCCGCCGCTCTGCTGGGTTTCATCTTCCACAAGGCTTTCATCACTTCTTCTCTCTTCACCAAACTATTCTCCATGACTCTCACTTCGAATACCAACCCGACCAAAACACCGTTACTTAGAGTCCTTCAAAATACTCAGAGAGAGGTTTCATTTTCCTTGTTGCTACATGGATAATGAAACATGCCGATTCTCGGTAGACTGTGCTCATTACTAAAAACAAACCTGCATACCTTGCATGCATGATAGTAGCCAGAGACAACGGTTGAGTGTGTTTACCAAAGTCTTCTGATAAAAAAACTCAGCAAGTCGTCCGTTGGAACATTAGTAAAAAGTAACTTCATACCAAAACTTATCATATCATATCTGAAGTTTACGTGTATCGTATTTGGTTTATCTAAGATCCTCGTTATTTCTTGCGTTTGAGTGGGAGATTGTACAAACTAGAGGGGTTCATCAGCCTTCATCCTCCCATAACCATTTAGGGTTATGGGAAAATGCAGGTTGAATTCGTTTCTGTCTGGAGTTAAGAAGATGACAGTGAATTTTTGTGGGGCTACACGCACCCTGGCCAAACAATGATTTCGTTATATTATGTAATGTTGCATGTTTGTTTTTGCTTGGGTAGTGTCAGAATGTTGTGATGTAGCTGTGAGGTCATCTACATATGTAAAGACTTTTGCAGTATTCTCTGCTGGACGATTTGGAGGGGGGTGGGGGTGGTCATGTGCGAGGAGACTGAAGAGGGATGGAGAAAAAACTTCTCTTTGAGAACTTCACTATAGAGTTTGAGGTTTTGGCAGGTGAGACTTTTATGAATGTTTCGCTGGTTGGTCATTTAAGAAAGTGGTTAGCTACTTACTGTCCTTGTTATGAATGATGGTGTAAGGTCCATGTGGAGTACAGTGGTGAAGTATTTGGGTCTAAAGCCGTGGTGAGTAAGACAGAAAAACGATCATTTTGTTAGATCAATTTTTCAAGGAATCTGGATATTGACCATAATACTGATACAGGAGTGGGGGTTGGCGGGCTTAGAGGGTATCAGGGTGGATGTTCTGATCGCAAGTTTCCAGATGTTTTAGACATTGGAGTTTAGGCAGGAATAGATGAAGATATCTCTGAGTGTTCGGGCCAAAGTGTTATGGAAGTTTGATATGTTATTACTGCCAATTGCAGAGGAGCTTTTTAAGGCCTTAATGGCGTTTTGGATGTCTATAGGTTTGAAGGGTGGATAAGCAGTTGCTTCAAGACTGAGTCTGAGTAGTATTTGTATGATATTTGTGTAAAGGGGTGTAGTTTATATGTGGATGATTTTCTAGTAGTAATCCGAAAGTATGCTGTCTGTTCCTTGAAAGAGGAGATATTGTTGTTTTGGGTTAGAAGGGCATCATGTCTAGGGGATGGAATGGTATGGAATGTGTAGATTTTCTTTCCTGTTCAGGATTGGTTGATGTTGTTTCTGTGTTACATAATATTTGTCTTGTCTTCTAGAAATCAGGTTATTAATGACATTATTCAGAGTAGTCAAAATCTTCGTCATGCTTCTGTCGATGGAGAGTGTTATTGGAGATATATGGGTTATAATGTTTAATATGTCCTTGCGATATGAGCCTTTTGCTGGCTTAAGTTATGGTGTTGATAAAGTGTAAAATAACGTGGCAAGAGGTTAGGACACTACAAGACGAGGGCTTGAAGCTTTGTTTCTATATGCTTTGTGAATGCTAGCCATTCTGTTCTCTTCCAATATTTTTTGTGACTGTGGGCAGGTTATCTTATTTCAAGTATTATCAGAACTATAACTGTCATAAAAGAGTTCATGTGGCGTGCTCTAGGTAGTGTTCCAGACTACTGTAGTGAGGAATATTGAATTTCTCATCTATACCGGGATCATTCCAGTCTTTATAGTGCATATTGAAATCCCCAAATAACAATTTCAGTACGTGGAAGTGAAGATGGTATCACCTTGTATCAGGATTTCTCACAGTCAATTCGTTGCACATAGTTTAAGATGGATGAGGGGGAATCAGAGGAAACATGAAACACATCAGAAGGTATAGAAATTTTGAGCCATTTAACAGATTCACGAGGGGAAGGTGTATTTGTACCACAGTCAGTACAGGTTATAGTAAGTAAAGAACTGGGACAGTTTTGGACCGTTGGGTTTAATGGAGATCAGGTGACTATGGCAGAAATGAAGCCAGCTCTAAGCGTTTAATCAGTATATGCGAAGTGGGTTCCAGTTGCTCAAAGATGGTCGAAGGAGCCCGAGAAACCATTAAGCCCTCCTTGACCCTTCGCATCGTTTCGATTCAGCGTCGAGGATATATCAAGTTGATGTGCTTCCAGCTTTTGTTTAAATGAAGGCAGGAAAATCTAGAGTTAAGATAAAGAAGTTGTGGCGGTTACGTGTTGTCACGTGTTACATAAGATGGAGAGAAAGTGTACGTTTGTGGAATGGATTCCAGCAAACCACACTAAGTGAGGCAGAAAAGAAAAATACGGCAAATTGGGCCAGCCAGAAACTACTACCAACATTTTTTTGCACTCGAACATCTACCATAATGTTTTCAGTCAAAAATCAAATTCAGCGATAAATGAATCGAAGTCACACGGATTTCTTAATTGAAACATTATCTTGTTGCACAGAACCCTACAGTTCAAAATATGTTAATACACACTGCATAGTTACATTAAGTTTACAGAGGCATAAGAACAGGATTCTGGCCAATTTTCTCAGCAACATCATTCAAGAGCTTCTTCATACATGCATTTCATCCGGACTAACATCTCTCAGTAATTCTTAGGTCTGTGATGGGCCTCAGTAGCAAAAATAATCAGTCTCACAATGTTCTCGCCAGTTCAGTTTATCCTACGTGAATGTAGTTTAGTAATATAAAATAATCATTTACACCTATTAATAACAGAGAGAATAAACTAATTCACTCAGAATAATCAGTTAGACAAGAGCCAAATATGCAATGGGAGTGTATATGGTCTTAATCTTGAACATTTGAAGGTCACGTTCAAGACTCTTTTGACTGCTGTTTACAACCTAATGTTGACGGTCTTATTAATAGTCCTATAGCCCAAGTAACCAACCGGCCAACCAACCTCAGTCAAACAACTCTGTTACACACAAATCACTCCACTATGAAGAACAGACAGTAGTACAAAGCTTCAAAGACAAATCTTTCGGTTAGAAAAATATTTTCGCCACAAAAAAAAAAGGAAATCATTTACAAAGAGCCCCTGGTCTCACAAAACCCTTTTAAATAAAGGAAAAGCCAGAGGGAATAGTAAAGCACAATTTGTCCACACCCTTCCTGTAAATGTGTACGTTTGTTGCCTTGTTGCAAATGTATATACACGCATATATGAAGCTGTGTTTTTAAGAGAGGGAAAGAGAGAATAAGAGGACAGGAGTGCATAACAGAGGGCTAATAAGTGCCCCTGAATGTTATGTGTGTATTATGTGTTTCTGTATGTGATTCATATATTGTAGGTATTATAGTAGGGATCGCGGAAACATTTTAACATAAGGATAACAAGATTCCTAGATCTACCATAAATTAACATTTTAGAATGTAAGGATGTGAAAAATAATCTGGCAGCACGCCAAAGTGAATCTGGTGTTAGCAGTCTTTATGTTAACAGTCACCCAACATTTCTCTTATGTCGTGAATGCAAATGGTTTTAGTCCGAATAATTATGGAGTGATGTGTTTCACTTATTTACATATATATTGTTTGTCAAACATATTTTGGATGGGAATGATTTCAAAAATGGTAGCATTGTCCGTGTCCGGGCAGGGCACAGGACGAGTAGGGCTGTGTACTTGTTTTTGTTTCACTGCGATGGCACGAGCTGCCGATCCTTTTGGTTTCATGCCTCTCCCCGGTAGTCCCCAGATGCAATTTTCTTTTGTCAACAGCTTAGGCGAGTCTTTACCTTAGTTTGTCTTGGTTTATATATAACATATCTTACCTCTTTATGATCTCTTAAGTTTTATTTCATATAGTTTGGTTGTAGCATTTGTTTATAGGGGTGGCTAAGCTTGCCGTTCTGTTAACTTGTTTAAGTTTTGATCAGCTGAGCCTCCTTTAGAGGGCCTTGCTTAATCTCCTCAGCCTCTTTCAGGTGAAGTGCGTGATTATGTTCGCATATGTGTACGTGGTATTTCTGGCTACCCTTATGTTCGTTTGTGTGTGTGGTATTACTTATTTACACTGTACAGAGACGGAGTTTCACATTCGTGGAAACTCATCTCTGAGTGTGTATATGACTACTATTTGTGATTATTATTTTTGTTTTACAGGGAGAGAGCTTTACACTCGTGTTCTCCCGTCTCTTAACCTTTGTATACATGCACTATGTGTTTATTACTGTATGTATGCACATATACAAACACACACACACACACTTACACCCCTAGCTTGTGCCATATACCCATTCTATCGACCATCCCCTAAGGGAGGAAGAACAGCTAGGTTCACTGTGGACCATTGCCGTAACCAGGATTCGAACCTATGGGGGTTTGAGCCTTGGCGGCCCATGCATATATGACTTTCAGTAACGCTAATCACTACACCACGGAGGTTCGTGTAAGTGTTTGTGCTTGTGTGCAATTACTATTTGTGTGCTACGAGGAGACTTTTTAACTCGTGGTGCGCCATCACTTAGCCTTTTTTATACGTACCATGACTTTACTCCTGTGTGTGTGTGTGTGTGTGTGTGTGTGTGTGTTTACTCCTCTTTGTGTGTTACGGAGAGCTTGACACTGGTGTTGCCTCGTCTCCTAGCCTTGTATATATGCACCGCCTTTACTCGCATGTGTACACACACACACACACACACACACACACACACACACACACACACACACACACACACACACACACACATATCAATTTATGCCGTAGAGAAACTTTGCATTTAACAGTCGCAACAACGATCTTTACGTGAAACTTCAGCAACTTTACTGATTTTTTCCTTTAGCTGCACAACCTGTCCTCTGTATTCTCATATATTTGTCAAGTCTTTCCTCAGTGGGGCCTTGAGATTCAAAAACTTCTTCCCATATCCTGAAATTGGCAATAAGACATACATCCGTACACTCAGAAGCACAAAGATTATGACTTGTCGCGTGGAACAATACACACGCGGACACATGCTTAAGGAAACAGATAAGAACAGAGAAACACACGTGTGTGGACCCATACACACATGAGAATACATGCAAGTAGAACTATACACGTGCATACACACCCACGACTATAAACTCAAGAAACATCACGCCAACATCATAATTCCCTCCATATTTTAATTAAGGCCCGGCCTTGATGCGGACTTTTGTCCGTGGCTGAAGCCTTCAACATAAAGAGAGTGCAACGCGAGCTGCGAGCTGCGAAGAAGGTCTACTACCCTACCAGAAGCAGGCAAACATCTGTCGGTGGTGTGAGAGTAAAAGAATTAACTAACTGTGACAACGAAAGGCTCTCTCCTTTCCCTTGTGTAAGACCAACTTAGCAATGAGAAGGCCGCACATCAAATTTTCAACCACCTTGCCAGTATTTGCTAGCGATTACCACAACTCGACAACATCTCCCGAAACACAATAGAGGAATTCAGGTAGCTAGACGCCATCAACGCCTTATAGCCAGACGCTTAACCACGCTTACAAAGGATCTTCCAGTGAAACTGTACAAGGAATTCTCCCATTGATCAGCTACACCACTAACTGGCAATACTAATGCTGTATTCAGTCGGTCTAAACGTCCCTCAGCTTCGAGCACATAATTTGTCATTCCACTACCCTAATCCACGCCCTGTTGCCACCACTCCAATCCCCAGGTTAATTGGAGAAAGTTTTGTTGCTTGACTGGACTTATGCTGACACTGCTAATTCGTAAATTCCACCAGTTTGGAAACATGAAGCTTCCTCGACTATATTTTCCGTAACTTGAAGAAGTACACGATCTAGTTGGCATTACCATTCACACACTTGGTCACCCAAGACATCAACATAAAGGAAGCTGTCGACCTAGGACTACAAAGGTGTCTTGTCTCGTTACTGGTGGACTTCCTGATCAGGCAGCACCAGGCCGACCGCTTTCGGGGTCCCACCTCCACCTAACTATCCCTCATTTGTGGTGTCCCATAGGAAGCCAAGGTGGGGCTTCATGATCCTTATCAGTGACGTATGTAATCGACTCCACCTTTGGCATCATTGTCAGTAACAGCTCTCCAGTCTCCACTGCCCTTCACCCTATCATCAGTAAACCTCAGGAGTGTACTACGGCCAATGACGTTACCACAAATCACACCAAGATTGTGATCATTGCCTTCAGTTGGGTGCAGACAACATCCTTCTCCGTAACATGACGTCCTCTTCACTAATCATACCAAGAAGGGCCAAGCGTGACCCTTATTGTCAGGATGTGGAGTCGCGGTCGGGTTGGTCCCATCTGATTGTCTCTGACCTTCGAAGCCTACGACCGGGTTGGTCAGTGCCGGCGTTCCTGCTGTCCAGAAATGGTGGAGTCGGTAGCTTGTTACGGGTCAGTGACGTGTCCCATCCATCCTAAAATGGCGTTAGGCATAGGTCCTATCGGTAGCCCATCAAAGAGCTGTATGGCGGTGGTCATGTTTATTTGAATGTTAATGACAGATGCTTGTCCTCTAATGTGAATGGCTTCTAATATCTTTAGTCTCCTCTGATCGTTGCAACTGGTAATGATTATGGTGTTGTTCACTACAAATTCCCTCGTTTTTCTCGTTCCATGATTTTGTTCATGATGTTTGATAGGCGGCGATTCAGGATGCAGGTTGTATGTCCATTGTAGTTTATGTGGTGGGGCAAACAGTCCCCAACATTGCATTGGCACTCATAAACCACATCGGTACGATTCATACTTCCAGAGCGACCTACCATATAGTTGTTCATTACAGGCAAACATGTTTCCGGATTGTTGTAGTATATCATCAGATTAATATCCTTGCATCCATCAATCACTTTAGAGTTTCTGGCCACAATATCTCGCACGTCCTTTTCGTCCTTTCGATATGTTGTCGTAAATCTGTTCCTTTAGTAAATTTTGATGCTGTCATATTGAGGCTGACTGTTTGTCACGAGATGTTGCTCCAGCATGTTTTTCACAAAGGCTCCAAATTCATTCTTTGAATATCCAGTGTTAATTAGGTTTTGCCGGACACGTCAAGGTTCTTGGTGTAGAAGGTGCTAGGTTAAGCATACCTTGATCCCTCTCTTCACGTATGCACGAATGACACTCCTCTTGTAATTTTGATTGCATTCATTTATTCCATTCAGATATTTATTTTAGTTGGTGGGCTTTCTGTAAATGTCGGTGACGAAAGGTCCTGTTGTGGCACTCATCATTACGTCCAAGAAAGGAACCTTACTATTATCATTCAACACTGCTGTGAATCTTAAGCCTGAAGTTTCTCAGATTCGGTTACGGAGGTTTTCCAGATAAAAATGTCGTTCAAATATCTATAGTAAATCTGGAGTGTCATGATCTCAGGTTGCAGTGCTGTAGTTTCGACATAGGACAGGAATGCCAGCGCAAAGAAAACCCCAAGGGGGAACCTCATGGCTATTCCATCCACCTGCCGATAAAGCTTGCCTTACGGACATCTGAAAGGTGGTTCTGAGGGGTTTCATGAAATCTGTTGAAATTTTGTTGGATCTTGCGGTATGGTCCCACATTTCTCTAAGTAGTTATTTCGGTCAAGGATGACGTAAGTGTTTGACTTATCTGCACTTCTGACAAAGACCCTCTCATTATCATGTAACTGTTTCGTCGCTTCCCGTGGACGTGGTGTGAGTAGTGCTGACAATTTCAGCAAAGTCGCATTATGAATCGTGCAGATTTTGTCCAATGTTCTCCTTCAGTTGTTATGCAAGCCATAACTTCTGTTACCGGACGTATCATGTAGATAATTAGCAGTACAAAGATTTTCAGTGACTGAACAATATCAAATGAATGCTTTAGCATTACTAAAAGAGGCGATAATGCAATTACCCACTGTAAGAATATGATTGAAAAACAACGTTTAAACGGTTGGTCAAGGAATGAAATATGTATGCAGTCAATCGTAGTGAAATATGACTAAGTCCTTTCCAATTATGCTAGCAGATTTTAAAACGAAAACACAAATTCAATTATCTCTCTTTTTTTAAGATGATTCCCTCACCGAATGTATGGTATTTGCAGAGAGCTCTTGCATTACAGGCACTGCAGAATATACCTGCCTCTAGTGTCTCGGGGATGATAAAGACAGTCTTCAGTTGTGTTGAGTGTTGTCTCTGTGGCACTTATCATGCTTACCAGTTTTGCTATTGTATCATGTTTGCCACTGATAAACTAAAAATTCAGATATCAATCCTATCATTGTAACGGTAAAATGTCTTTGTTTATGTTCTTTATAAGAGATTTTTTTTTCCAAATATACAACAGTATTTGGGTCCTCTGGGCCCTCATCTGCGCTCTCCTGTTGAGGGCTGGAGGCCATTTACAAGCTGGTCCCCTTTGAACTCGGATTTACACTTAAAAGACGTTACGACGGCAACAAATTCTTTCTGTGTTGCGTCAAGGACGGTGGAATGGCATTGCTCAGTGGTTACTGTTACTAACCACCACCCTTTTTCCTCCTCATACCTATAGTTTTGCCGACTCTACCTTAATAGCTATTGAAAGGTAACATATTTTCCCAGTAATACTGGCCATTAGTTAGTGATTTATTTCTTGCCAATCATATGGATGAATTATTATTGGTATTTGGACATAAGGGGTTAGTCATCGTACATCTGGCAACTTCCTCGGCGTATCTACAGATAGAAAATAGGACCGCCTTTGAATAATTTAAAAGATGATAGAATAATACTTACCCTGGAGGAAAACAATTCCTATTTTGCATAAATTTTTTACTGGTAATTATGTATTTTCATAATATAGAAGATAATAGTATAATACTTATCTAGAGGAAAGCAATTCCTATTTTGCATCTATTTTTCTGGCTGTTGTGCATAGCGTTAGTAGTCTGATAACAGACAAAAGATAGGGTTATCATTTTATAATATTGAAGATACTAGTATAATATGTTCACACTACTATATTACCTTAGCAGCCAAAATTTTCTACCCCGCCAAGGAAATGGATGAATCATTGGCAATTGCGTTTGGTAGGTTCCCTCGCTAATCTACAAACAGAAGATAGGACCGCCTTTCTATAGCAGAGACATTTCAAAGCCCTGCTGTATCCTAGGTCTTTAAGATGCAATGTAGTCTAGTAGAACATCTAAACTTCAAATAACCATTATATGTCAGTATTATGCTAGCTTTTCAGAGGTAATATGAGGCAGTTTATCAATGCACTCTCGTTCAGTTCATATCATGATTCTTATCAGCTGTTATAATGGATAGGTACACAAATAATGGCAAAAGTCTGCTCACTTGTCTTCGCAGTAATATCTGACGACGGACACTTAATGTAAACATAAGATTTAGAGCGGTTGATGTAAATGTTTAATAGTCTTTCACTGGAGACGGTAAACAATCAAGATAATTTTGAGACAAACACCGAGCTCTATCTTGAAATATCATTACATTTTACCTCAGTCAGATGGTCTTCAAATCGTTATCATTCTGCGCAGCCTACCAGACTCTAGACGATGATTTACACTAACAGTTGAACCCAATGTACCAAGAAATGCATGCCATCGACTTTCGCCTTCTCTCATTTATAAAGGCATAGAAATTCAGCAGTCTACTGTCGCTGACTGTTCATCTATGGAAAACAGAGCTCTGGTTGTTCGATGAAAAAGGGGAAAGTTCCTAACAGGACATTTTACGGTTAATCCATCGTTGTTGATTTTTTTTATAACCACGTATACTTCAAACTAATGCATCGGTAACTTGATTTCATTGATCATTTGTAATGACTCGGGACCAAAAGAATAGCTACTCCAATAATATTTGACCGAAATACATTTTGAAAACTGCTTACTGTGGAGTTAATGATGCTTCGTTTTTGTCAGATCAATATAATATTTATTCAGTCCATCAAAGGTCACTATTAGAGATAACGAAATTACAATGAAAAACAAAAACTAGATTTATTCTTAGATTGGGAGCTGTCGAGTAAAAGAAACCTTATTGCTCAGAGGAAATTCCTGGTTTTTCTTATATTAGTCATCTGATACCTTCAAAAATTAACGATTTTCCCTCTAGTCGTAGCATATAGACCCGATTTTGATTCTCATATAGGAGAAACCAGTCTCTCTGTCGCGCCGGCAACTTGTCTGTGCTAAAGTAATCTCCTTTCAAAGTGGTGCATCTGCAGGAGCGGTCATTTGTCTTACAAGGGGAACTTAATAAAAGTGTCGCAGGGGCCGAGGCGGCTTTTAATAATGTCCACGACCGGTGACCAGAGGCACAGCGGTGCTTCTATTACTGAGCTTCCGCGAGGGGGTCCTGGAGACGCAAGTTAGGCGAGAAGTAGTGGTGTGAGGGGTGAAAGACGAAAGAGAGGGGTACAGGAATCGGTGAGAGAAGGGATAAGTTGGAAAGCTGTTAGAAAAAAAATATATTTTTTCTTGATGTATAGGAGAAGCAATCCGTAGTGAAGGAGTGGATTATGGAAAGGATAGACAGAACATTTAGTCGGGAAGTGGGAGAATGAGCAAGTGAACAGCTGAAGGGGTTAAAAACAAAACAAAAGGATATGATGGAAAGAAGGAATAAATGTCTTATAATGGATGCAATCAATAGACAAGCAGACATGATGTTTTAATGTGTTCACAGGATATGGATTTTAATGCGTTTGAAGCACAGGATAAATGGATTAGGTAGCACATGAATAGTTGGAGTAGAAATTGAACGAATGAGTAAAAAGAATCAGTGAGCAAGTGGATAGCAAAACAGATGTGCAAGAGATTGGAGGAAGTGATTAAACAAGTGAGAAGCAAAAACTTAAACAGATGGCACAGAACATATGTCCGTAGTTGGGAAACGGCTGAGCATGTGGGTCAGGAAAAATTTAATAAAAAGTTTGTTGGATAAATGGATTAATACGAGTATTAGAGAAATTCATTGCTAATTAATTGAGTGAAAAGCTCACATGGGTGGATGGGACACTGTCAAGTTTGAAAGTGCAAATATAAAGCAGTATGTAGAAACCTACAAAATTATACAAAGGAATTCAAAGGGCGATAGACCAGAGGATACTTTCGAGGCTGTTTGAATTAGTGGAAGATATCAGAAACTCACAGGTTAGCGTGGCAAAAGTTAGTACGTATACAGATGATTCAAGTTTAATATACTACAAATTGTCAATGTGAATTAAGGAGGAGCAAATGATGTAAGTCGTGGACTTGAAACGAAATATTTACAATCACAACTCCTAGTTTACAACCAGTCAACCATGTTCCTGTCCATACCGAAGTACAACCCATCAGTGTCATGTGACTTGATTTTTTCTGGTAACCTTTGATGCGGATCCTTATGGAACATTTTTTAAAAATGTATCTAAAGTACTCCTTTCAACCACTCTGACTAGCATATCGTTCCATATATCAATAATCTTCTTGAAAAAAAATATTTTTTGCCAATGAGGTCGTACTATCCATTACTGAGAGCGAATCAAGTCTTCAGTAAAATGATAGATCAAGACTATCAAAGTTTTCATACTTTTGGGTACTGTATTAGATCACCTTTTTGCCTGCCCTTTTCTAAGGAAAACAGATTAAAGGTGTTAATCTCATCTCGTACGATTTGTTTCTCATCTCGGGAATTATCTTAGTGGTTCGACGCTGCACACTTTCCAGTCCGTCTATGGCTGTTATTAGGTAGGGTGACCAAAACTGAATACAATATGCAAATGAGGAGGAACCAAAGAATTGTAAAGAGTAAGAACAATTTCCCTATATTCAAATTCCGAGGTCCTACCTCTGAATCGTAAGATTTTTTTGGCTCTTATCACTGCTTCTGTACACTGCTTACTTGGTTGCACGTAACCAGAGATTACTACGCTCAAGTTTTTTTTCGATTTACCTTTTGAAGTTCAACAGAATTCATACTGTAGCTTGCCTTTTCGTTTTTGCTACAGATATGCAAAACCTTGCATTTATGAGCCCAAGTCCATCATTTTATCTATGTCAGTTCGTAGCTGCAGACGTTCAAGTTCATCAGTAGATATATTTCCCAACTTGTTAATCGGCAAATTTTGTTATTATGCTATGTAGTTCATTATCAATATGATTAATGTATATGAGAAATAAAACCGTTTCCAAGCCTAATCTTTGTGGAATCCTACTTGTTACGTCTAGCCATTATGAGGCCTCGTCATGTGACTTGATTTTTTCCGGTAACCTTTGATGCGGATCCTTATGAAACGATTTTTGAAAATATAGATAGATAACAAAAAAGCTTTACTTTCGTCAAGCATGTTGATTATGTAAGAAATATAAAGCTGAGAATAGTTCGTTAAGTGGTGATCCTCTAAATGGTTTACATCTCTATCTCGAGTGATGGTTTTCACACGTTTTCTAACTACATATGGTAAGCCAACTGGCGTCATGATTTCCATGGAGCAAATTATTACCTTTTGTGAATATCGGTGTACACTGGCAAACTTCCATTTACCTGGAACTTTACCCGTAAAAAGTGCTTATTGAAAATGCAGTAATGGGCTTAAGTATCCCATGTTTTGGCCTTTTTTATATTCCTCTGAGAAACTTATCAGGATATGCCATTTTATTCAGTTTCATTCAGTTTATTACTGATAATATAGTAGTGTAACCACATCGGTATACTAATGATCCCAGTAGAGGAATGGGAGGGAACAGGGATCAATGTCATATGTAAGGCGTGTGAAGCTGTAGGAAGGGAGGAGTGAGTTGCATCGGGTAAAGGATGGTCTGCAGCAGGGATATATGATGTCCTCATGGCTGTTTGGTTTGTTTGTGGATTCGGTGGTGTAGGAGGTAAATGTAAGGGTCTTAGAGAGAGGAGCGAGTAAGTAGTCTGTAGAGGATGACAGGGCGTGGGAAGTGGGTCAGTTGTTATTTGCTGATGACACAGCACTGGCAGATTCGATCGAAAACCTGCAGCTTCTGATGACTTAGTTTGGGAGATTATGGGAAAGAAGGACTTTAGATATAAAAAGAGAATAAAAAGAAGGTTACTGGGGTAGTTTAGGTGGACTGTGAGTTTGAATAGAGAAAATTCTGGTGTAGCGATTATCATTCCTGACCGTGATGCTTTCACTGACCGTCCAAGGTCAAGCCATAGGTTCGAATCTTGCTTGCAGCAGTTGATCCATAGACAACCATGCTGTTCAACCACCAGCAAGGGTTGGTCGATAAAAAGGGTACCTGGCTCAGGCTAGGTACAAATGGGAACAAATGGGAACTTCAGTGAAGGGGGTTAATGGGGAGATGATAACAAGTAATGGTGGTGTGAGAAGGAGATGGAGTAAGTATTTTGAAGGTTTGTTGAATGTGTTTGATGATAGAGTGGCAGATATAGGGTGTTTTGGTCGAGGTGGTGTGCA